>JAVTVY010038014.1:0-16939 GCA_036873755.1 Hanleya hanleyi | reverse complement strand
ATGCCGCTTCTATATCTTTAAAAGCTTAGTATTTTTCAAATTTTCGTTGTGGAAATTTGTGATTTTAGGTAAAAAAAAACAAAAAAACAAACTAATAATAAAAAAAATAAAAAAATCTTGTTTCTCATCAGCATTTGCATCAGTTTGAACTATGTGAACCGTAGGCCTACACATTATTTAATAGATGGAATTTACACCTCAGATTTTAAAAACATAATTTGATGGTGCAAACAATCACTGCCCTAATCAACATTTCTCTAATAAGGGATACATCAATGAGCCAGCTTTATTGATGGTCTTTTTGCCATCAGTGCAGGTAACAAACAACTCTACTACGTGTCTTATATTAATTTACGTAGGGTCACCTCCATTGTTCATGCATTAGGAATCACTGGTCGAGTTGTACATGTATTCCAGTACATGACATCATCAGTCCGAGTGCTGCAAATATGCACATCAACAAGCTAAATATGTATTGATATTTTCTTCTCGTGATCGCCATCTTCTGGTCATTTTCATAGGGAAATACTAGCTTTCATTGGTTGATAGGTGACCGTGTATCCACCAATGAAACCCTAGTAAAACAATGGCTTATGCCAGTAATGTTTAATGGATTCTAGTGTATGTAAAGTTTTGTCAAACATACCTGCAGCTTTAACTGCAGTCACATCAACTTCCTTTATAAGTATATGGTCAGCCATTTTATCCTAACCTGTACATCTAGTCTGACATGCAGCCCCAGCATGATATTCAATAGCTCCGATATATATTGAACACCATGTCATATTGAATTATTTTGATATATATTGAACATGTTCAATACTTTTTTGTTTCTCGATACATTACTTTTCGCTGTCACCTTCACACTCATAATCATTGGATGAATTGGACAAGGTAGATGAGCCACAAATGACCTCGTTCGTGATGTGGGATTTCCATGTACAACATATCATCGCGTGACTGACCAATCAGTAACAAAGGGCCGATTTCAAGAGCATATAGGGAATTTTTGTAATAACACCCATTCCCTAATCAAACTCTACATCATGCTGTATGATACATGTACATGTGTAGGGTATCTCTACCTCTCATTGCAATAGAGCATATGAAATACATGACAGTCTCCCTCTGATTTTTTACACCATCTTAATATGAAATCACTGTTGTGCTAATCCCAGTCATTTATGTAAAAAACTAACTATATTTATTTCCATTAATGATTAATCAGATATTGTAATTTCTGACAGATTAACCATGTTATGATGTTAACCTTTATTGTAATGGCAGGATTAGAGGAAGCGCAGATACAATGTTGACTAATGTATCCAGCTTGTTTAACCTGTACTTGTACCTGTACATGGAAGTTTGAACTTCGATCCGCAAGTGAATCATTTTTGATATGGACTCAATCATGTTAATGATAATTTTCTATGGGTAATGTATTTTATTTATCACGATTTACTTTTGTACTCCCTCAACGCACTCCCACCCCTGCTCACCCAAATAATGCATCATTTCCAGACAGTGTGCTTGAAAATCAAAGGATCTACTCCCGCCGAAAAATCTGGCTTCGTTAGGCGGTAGAAAATATCAAAAGATCATGCTGTCCAAAGGTGTTCATATCCGAGAACTGAAGGTCAAACATTGTCGAGGTGAAAAAGTGGAAATTGTCTTGATTGGCTTATTATGGGATCTCGGAGAATATCGAGGAATATTTTGCACGATTGTTTCATCATGTTCATAGCGCTACGTCTAGATGGTATTCTACTGATTTACCATCTTGGTTTACCTAGATTGAGTTACATGTAGCGGGCAGATTTTTGAGATAGAAAACGAGGCCAAGTTTCTGTTACTGGTCAACTGAGTCACTATGAATCTTATTTTATGAGAAAGCTTGTCTTAACCCTTGTCCTGTCAACTCCGTGTATACACGTTGCTCGATTGTCAAGTTCCCAGTGTCGACTCCGGATATATACGTTCCGAGAAACTGTCGGACGTTTGATCGTTTTTCGAAAGATTTTGGAGCCACGTGTGGAAAAATCAAACCAGACACGGCTTACTCCAACTATAACGTATTATTTCATTAATTATTTCACGTGAGTTCGGTGTTTATTATTAAAAAAGACTCTTATTTATGTGAAGATCGTCTACAAATGTAAAACAGAGCGTCATTTATTCAGAAAAGTTAGTTGAAACGCGTAAAAACGCACCTTGTTTACTGGCTTCTACAACGAAAACCCGGAAGGCAATGCCAACGTTAAAGATGTCAAATTGAAGGGCAACAACTCTGCTTTCATACTGTACCATTCTCAAAGAGAGCCATGTCTACCCGCGGGAGACCAAAGCGACTCTCATGTAAACTGGTGACATTTTTGAATCTCCAATCTCAAAGCGAGGCAGCATGACATCACTCGCTCGACCGGGACTATTCTCCCGCGGGTCGACACGCAAAATGGTACATCTTCAGAAAATTTATGACCTAACCCAAAGATCACAAGATCATTATTGTTTAGCATCATCAGATAAACAAGAATAGTACGATCAGACAACATGCAGGCGAAAATACGGTATAATTGACGTAATTCGTTGTTTTCCGCGTTTCAATGGTTGATCTTCAATGCAGAATCTAGGTCAACTAAATTTATGTCTGCTGCTTCAAACGAGTAGGCCATAAATAAAGTTAAACGTTCAGTTTTATTTTTTTAACAACAAAACTTGCATAATGATAGCAACAAAAGTACATATCATAGGGCGTGTGAACAGTACTATGTAGTGAATGAAGAACAGAAATGCTGCAACTGCCTTGCCCTGATCAAGCACATGTCGCGCTAAGAACCTGGCATAGGTAATAAATTTTCCGAAGATGTACCGTCTTGCGGTAGACACGGCTCTCTTTGAGAATGGATCGGAACTGTGCGAACTACTTCCTGTATTAGATAACTCGCTTTCACGGCCAAGTATACATACCGACAATAATTTGTTCGCGATTGATATGCTCCGAAACGGAAAGAGTCATTTTCCAATTATATAGCCCACGTTATGTTTAGCAATTCGCTTCTAACTCGGCGGAGTCAGCAGGTCAATGACAAGCCGGATACAGAGGTGAAAATCATACGCCGCCTACTCACCCCCCAAATTTTGGGGGGATGGCTCCCATTTACACGCGAGACTCTTTCTCGCAGTAGGGAGTCTCGCGAGACGAGAATGATACTGTACAACCTTTCTCGTGTGACGTAGTAAAAATGCGTCGATTTTATTGGGTGAAATGGTCATGTGTTTCGAGTCCTTTCCATTCAACTCCAATGAACCCGGGAAAATGCTGATCACATGACGTAAGCCGACTTCCCAATTGGTCAAACTGCTTCAACTGCTCATTAGCATAAAATATTCACGAGTTACGCATGCGCCCTGGCCGATTTCGACGAAGTCAGAATGGCGCTTGGCTTCGCTGAGGGAAGCTACACTTCGCGTAAACGAAAGGATTTTTACCGATTTACTTCGAATATTCAATAAATATTCAATAATCGTTATGCTACGAGTAACCAGGAATACATACTGTGACATCTATAAGAATTTAGACGAGTTATTAAGTGGAGATGAAGCAAAACAGACCGTCCATCGGTAGTACTCTGAACGTGATAGAATTCTAACGTGAGTTTTATGGTACACAATTTTTGCCGAATTGCGATTCCTATATATTTCTAAAGCTGTAAAATGCCAAATATTTTCGGAGTGTATGTTCAGTGTTTCAAATTGATGTATCGTGCATCAAATACCATCCATTATTTCAATTTATTTATAAATTTCAACGACCAGACAGTCGCCTCTTTTGAGCCCATTTTGAACAGTTCAACTCTGCTTGACAGTCTGGCACTCACACGTTGACCAGCGTATAACTGGCCGACAGGACTAGGGTTAATTCAGAATGGCACAGGTTGAAGACTAATCACTGTAGGGGAGACCGCTCACTGTCTGTAAAAACATAACTTGACTGACGGTCTTGCAGACTAAACGACCTCTCAAATTATTTGAGACTATTTTGAGCTATTGAAACAGCTGAGAGTTGTGATTGACATGTTGGTGGACCCTCATGAATTTCCAATCAATAGGGTCCAAGGTTTAGCTCTCTATTATTAATTTCAGGACCAGTATACATGTAGTATAAGCTTATACACACACACACACACACACACACAAGTGACCTATGTGGAATATCTGTGTCAGCAGCCTACTTTTGCCTGCAGCTGTTTTTCTTACCGTAAACATCTGAAAACCAAATATGTTGAGTTATAAAATTGTGACTCACTAAACCTGTCCTATATGTTTGAGGGTCTGGCAGCCATTTGTTGGAATAGTTCAAATTTTATCTGGAAAAACAAAAAGATTTATATACATGTAGATGGCCCCCAATTCAGCTATGATATGTCACATTTGTAAGGGGCTGATGTAGTGGCAATTATATGAAAGTCCTATACTAGGAAAGAGTCTCTTATTGGGTGCATGTATTCTGTTTGAATATAGTAAAATCAAATATCTGAACGTTCCTTGTCACATGGGGAATCCCACCGTATAACATGTTTGACATGGAATTATCTAATGCCGGTGTAAATAAAAACCCACAAAAATCTTAGGACTGTCAGCAGAGGCCCACAAATACACAACATTGAAAAGTACTTAAAAAAATCTATATGGCCTCTGCAACAACAAAGACTTTATTAGAAAAGATGATTGCATTGGAAGGTATTTATTAAAGATTTTTTATCATTTACTATGTGAACATAATTATATGGCTGAGTTTCCCCCAGTAAAACCTATTATTATAATAATTAACTCGCATATATTTATCAGTGAATAATTTCCCTTCATTGTCAGTCCAATTTTAACAAGATCCTTTATACTCTTTGTCTGTGCTTTTAACATATATGGAAAAATGGGCTAGTTGTTGTTTTGGTGAAACGAGTCCTGTTGGGCTTCTGGGAATTGATCTGGGATGTCGTCGTGCACACCCCAGGCCATGGATTGATCTGGGGTGTCACTGTGCACACCCAACATCATCTAAAGAATTAAGGGCCTCATTAAAAAGTAAAATGTAGAAAGTTCAATATTTAAAAAAATAATTTTAACTGGGATGAGGTCGCCCCACCCGTGGTGGATACTTTGTTTACATGTACATGTAGCTGTTGGGTCACCTATAAACTTTAGGCTGTATGATCAATGCAACAAACGTTATTGAAAAGATGTCGATTTATGCCCGCCCATTAGGCAGATGTATTATGCGATGGATCATGAAGATTTCCGTCCGTCCATTCGTGTCCAGTCCATATCTGGGACAGTTTTCTATCTACTTCTAATTTTTTGTGAGTTGATACACTAGGGTCAGACTATCATTCTCTCCCAGGGTGCTTTGCGCTACGCTCCATTTACCCCTGTAGGGGTTTCGCCATTTTATGCAGGATTCTTCCAGAAAACAAGAACTGTTCTATCTGTTTTACTGTTTCAAAACGTATCTTGAAATACCCTTAAACATTTATTCAATATATTTCAAAATGCCAATACCGCTTGGTTTGAAGGAGCTTTTTACAATTTTATGATAGAACTATATGCTGTGGAAAGATATATTGGCGAATTGTGGCCGATCCCAATTTGCCCAGTAAGACGGTCGCCATATTCCTTTACCCTAATGACAGATGACCTTGGACCAACTCCAGCACAGTCCGTGAGACCCTGACAGCGCTAAATGGAGAGGCGCGAGGCAGAACATAGTGAATGCGTGGTAGAGCTTGGCAGACTATGTGTCACGTTATAAAATGGAGGTTGAGGTCAAAGGTCACTGGCCTAAAAATGAGAAAATTCTTTTCAGAGTTGCTTTTTTTGTGAGTGGATACAATAGGTGGAGACGATGTGTCGCATACCAAACTTGATGTCGAGGTCAGAGATCAAAATTCACTGTGGCCTAAAAATCAGGAAATCGTTGAAAACTGTATTCGTATTGGCAAAAGATGTCACGTACCAAAATTTGATGTCAAGGTCCAATATCACTGTGACCTCAAAATGGAGATATCATTAAAACGTGAATTTGATTCCCAAATCGTAAACCTGTTTCAATTATGCCATTCAATCTCCGTCAGGAAGATGATACAACGTAGAAAACGGAAGTTAAAACTAAAAGTTAGCTCCCCTAGCGGAGAGCCGTCCGCCCCCAGGAGAGCTCTCCCATCCAATTCCAGCAGCATTACTATATAGGCTCTGCTCAAACCATACTCATCCTCTATTCTCTGTTGTACCTCGACCAGTACACATCAGGAAGGAAGTGTTTATACACCCTGGGTTGTTGTTGTAACGACCCGCAGTATCCTTATCGGTTTTGACTTGTGTTATTTCTTGTTCAGAACTTCTTTCTTTGTTGTCGGAGACTCTTTCATTAGTTATGTCTGAGCTTCCGATTTCTAATGCATGTAATTCGTGTGGGCAATTCTGGTCCAGTTTGGACGCCCACACGGTTTGTCTTTCTTGTAAAGAGTTGTGTTATCGGCGAAGTACTTGCGCCGAGTGTGTATTATGGGGCCCGCTGGCTTGGAAGAATTATGCCCAAGCTAGGCGGGCTTACCTTTTACAGGCATCTGACGACCCGTCTCTGTCGGAAGTCGACAGACGCCTGTTGGAAATTGCTCTCGTAAATGACATGAAAGCTAACGAAGATATCGTTGGTATTGGATTAAATGTTCCCCATGTTCTTAGTAATCAGAACTCTCCCGCTTCTGTAAATATACCTCCTAGCGGAACAGTTCTAGTTAGATCACAGATTTTGGACAGCTTAGCATGTACAGGTGTGGCTATGTCGGGAGTTACAGCCAAACCGGTTTCTTTGTCTAGTCCAACAAAGACTTCTCGACCCAAACCTACCGTGCCTGAGCCGTCCATTGTTCTCGCCGGACAAAGGAATGCTGTAGAGTCGCATATTATCTCGACCTCTCCTTTGTCCATTGGTTTACCACATCCCGTTACATCTAAACGAAATAAACGTCGTGTGTCGGTTTCTCCTTTGCGTGTTAAATCAAAACACAGTTCTAAAGCCGTTTCGCGTTCTATGGTGGGTCATTCGGACCTACCTTTGAGTGTTCAAATTGCTGACTTGGGGTCTCCGACTTTTGCGTATGCTGATTCACATCGTCGGCACCATGCTTCTACTCGACGCTCACGTGCTCCGCAACACCGTTCACGTTCTCGTTCTCCAGTTCGGTTGGTTGTTTCTCCGCGACGTTACAGTTCTCCACATCACTTGTATTCACATGTACGTCGTTCTCTTTCGCCTGTACGACGATCTCGTTCTCCGGTTCGTAGCTCTCGTCCACCGGGTGATTCTAGTACTACTTTTCGGCTTTCCCGTTCTTCGGCTCGCCGTTCTCGTACTTCAATTCTACATTCTCCTGCGTCTCCACACCGTTTGCCACGGCTTTCGGTTTCGCCTTCTGTTCTAGATCGCCACGTTCATCTATCGCAGACTCCGTTTCTTGATCATGCGGTCGTCCACGATTTGCCCACTTCTCGCCGAAGTCATATCACTCGTCCGCCTAGGCCGGTTTCGTCGAGTTCATCTGATGATTCTAATGATTCTGATTCCGCCTCTTCAAGAGAAAAGCCGGAACTTGCGCCAAAGATGGATTTTTCAGATAAAATGGATGCGCTTTTATCGTTGCTACCGGATATGCCGCGTGCTTCGAGTGTTCTTCCGTCACGTATAGAAGGTCGTACGGCGGCTTCTTGGGCCTTTACGTCTTCGGCGTCTGCATCTCGTCGGCATGGAAGGATAATTTAGTGAAGTTTGATCGACAATTAGAGGACGACAACAAGTTGCGTAAACCTCGTTTTCGGTCTCAGTTTGACATTCATGATAATGTGTTGCCCGACAAACCACCCAAACGAGATCGGGATTTGAGTCATATTTCTAAGGTGGGTAAGTCGGCTCCTTCATCTGTCGCTCCCAAAGTTATGCAAAATGTTTTGGAAATGTTGCAAGAAATACAACGGGCTTCATCTACTGCAGATTGGTTTCTGTTAGCGGCTTCTCGTATTGCTTTAGATCCTGCATCATGTCTAGATGATGGGTCGGCTCGTTTATCTCCGGGTCGCGTGGCTTATTTGCGTGGTTTTATGGACACGCTCGCTAACGCTAACCGTCGAGTCATCGAAGCTGGTTCGTATTCTTATGTTTCACTTGTCCAAGCGCAACGGGAGTCCTTACTTAAGGTGGTCAAACCGGATGTCCCTTATTTGGTTAAGGATCAATTGCTTCATCAACCATTGGCATCTAAGTTCATCTTCAACAGTGCTATTGAGTCTGTTATGCCTTCGGTTCGGGAAGAGCGGACATCTCGCCTTATTGCATCTGTAGCTCGTCGTCCGGGCTTCGCCGGGGAGCGTAAACCGAGAAGAGGTCGTACTTCCTCTACCACTACCACTCAACAGGAGGGAACCTCGCGGAGTAATTTTCGTGGCATTGACAAACCTCCACGAGGCCGTGGTCGCCGTTCCTTTCGTGGAAAATCTTCCAAACGAAGTGGACATTCCAACAAATGACTATTCCATCCCCGTTCCTGTTCAAACCGAAGATTTTCAACTTCCGGCTTTCCGCTCATTTACTCATCACGTCGTGGGCGGGCGTCTGCGGGTCTTCTACGAGAATTGGCGGCTCATCACCGACGACGCCTGGATTGTAAGAGTTTTAAAGGAGGGCTTCCTGTTCAATTTTCAATCACTGCCCAAACTCATCGCTTGGCCTCGTCCCTCTCGTCTGCCAGTTCCTGCAGGTCACTTACAGACGCTGCTATCTTCGGTCACCACGCTCATCGACAAGGGAGCAGTAAGGGAATTACCTCGGACCGAAGACAGCGTGGGGTTTTACAGTCACGTGTTTCTGGTACCAAAGAAGGACTCAGACCAGATGCGAATGGTGATCGACCTAAAGGTTTTGAACAAACTTCATCTCATCACTCCACCTCATTTCAAGATGCCTTCTGTGTCATCGATTCGGGCCCGCGTACATCTCCAGGATTGGTTGGCCTCAATCGATCTCCAGGACGCGTATCTTCATATACCAATTCATCCACGTCATCGCCGTTACCTACGCTTCGTGATCAACGATCGCCGCTTCGAATGGCAGGTTCTTCCTTTCGGTGTCAACATCGCCCCTTGGTTGTTTACCCGGATCACTACACCGGTTATGGCCTTTCTTCACTTACGAGGGATTCAAATCGAGGTCTATATCGACGACATACTCCTGTGGGCGGCGGACGAGTCTCTCCTCAACGCCCAGGTCCGGTTCACACTACTGGTGTTACGACACCTAGGTTTCATCCCTCATCCTCTCAAGTCAGAGTTAGTTCCGGCGCAGGTGCGCCGCTACATTGGAGCGATATTCGATACTCGGTTACAACTGGTGTACCCTCCGGAGGATCGTTGGGACAAAATTCAACTGCTGGTTCGAAAGTTTTTGTCATCAACGTCACAGACACGGCAGCAGTGGCAGAGTCTGGTGGGTCTACTTACTTCCACACAGGGCCTTACTCATTACGGCCGTCTCCAAGTTCGGCCTCTACAGTATCATCTGTTTCCTTTCCTACAGACGCCTTCCCTAAACCCCGCGGTGCCGGTATTGACGTCTCTACATCCACATCTGATTTGGTGGCTCTCTCGCCACAACGTCATGCAGGGAGTACCATTCCGTTTTCCGGTTCCGGTTCACCATCTTTACACCGATGCTTCGGAAACCGGCTGGGGAGCCCATCTGGACGACTTGGAAGTGTCCGGCAGATGGTCAACATTGGATGCCAGACTTCACATCAACCTTCTGGAGATGAAGGCAGTCATCCTAGCGGTTCAACATTGGAGTCAACGTCTCACGAACTCATCTCTTCTCATCGCGACGGACAACTCCACGGTCATTGCCCACATCAACAAGATGGGTACCACCCGATCGCTATCAACGTTTCGTCTGGTATGGGTTCTGTACGATTGGGCTCGCCTTCATCATTGTTATATCCATGCTCGCCATGTTCCTAGTCGTCTCAATGTCTTAGCGGACAGCCTGTCCCGGCCAGACACCGTCCTTCAGACAGAGTGGCAACTTCATCGAGAGGTGTTCCGGCAGATTTGCAGCATTTGGGAAACACCTTTGATCGATCTGTTTGCGACGAGGAACAACGCCCAGTTAACCCTGTTTGTCAGTCCAATTCTGGATCCTCAAGCCTTCGCCATCGACGCTCTATCTATCAACTGGGACAACTTCCTAGCTTATGCCTACCCACCGATGGCCCTGATTCTGGAAGTTCTTCAAAAGATTTCTCGACACGACTGCATCATTCTGCTCGTAGTGCCGTGGTGGCCTCGTCGACAGTGGTTCCCGATTCTGGTCCCTCTCCTCACTGCTCCACCACGTTGTCTCCCAGTTTGGCCCAGCCTGTTATGTCAACCGCACGGGATTCTCCATCACAACCCGCGGTGGCTCAACCTACACGTCTGCAGACTATCCAGAATGCACTCTCACTCCAAGGATTTTCAGCAGAGGTTGCACGGACGATGGTTTCAGCCAACCGATCCTCCACATCGCAGCTCTATCAGGCGAAATGGGCCTATTTCGTCTCCTGGTGCCGAGAACATGATGCCGATCCCGACACTGCCTCTGTTTCCCTAGTAGCTGACTTCCTCCTTCACCTTCACCGTGATAAGAAGTTCCAAATCAGCACCATTGAAGGGTATCGATCTGCTCTGGCTAGGGTGTTACGGCTTACTTCGGGCACTGACATTAGCCTTAACGATAATATCTCTGCGCTAATTCGCGCCTTCGCATTACAGTCGCGTCGTACTCGGCAACTGTTACCGAAATGGGATATCGGTGTGGTTCTGTGTGCTCTGATTCATCCACCCTTTGAACCCTTAGAATCCGCGTCTATTAAAGCTGTGTCTTATAAGACGGCCTTTTTGGCGGCGTTTGCTTTGGCGTCCAGAGTGTCTGAACTTCATGCTCTTGAGAGATCTTCTATGACCTGGAAAGCGGATTGGTCTTGCATTTCTTTTCGGCCCATTCCTGAATTTATCGCCAAAAATGAGTCTGTTCGTTCAGGTCCGTGCGCTCAACGTTCGTACTCCATTCCTGCGTTATCAGACTTTGTACATGGTCTCGAGGACGATCTTCTGCTATGTCCTGTTCGAGCCATCCGCCACTATCTTACTCGTACCGATCCCGTTCGTGGCTCTCGGCGCCTGTTATTTCTGTCTCCTCGCCCATCTGCAAGGCGTGACATTACAAAGAATACCATTGCCGCATGGCTGAAGAAAACCATTAAGTGGTCTTATCAACTGGCCATTGACGCCCCTCCGCTGTTGTCTACTGCTTCTTCACATGAGATCCGAGCCATAGCTACGTCATGGCCTTTATGGAAGAACTTGTCCCTCCATGACATTGTCCAGTCTTGTGCCTGGACGGCGAACTCCACGTTCACCAATTTCTATCTGAGAGATATGTCTGTCCAATCAGATAGTGTGACCACGCTTGGGCCTTTGGTAGCCGCCCAACACGTGGTCCAGTAAAATTTCAAAAAAGGGGGGGGGGGCGGCATTTTGGATCACCACAGCAAATCAGACAACTTGCTGTATCATCTCATCTCATCTCCCATTCGAAACATATACTAGAAGGAAGAAATAAGTCAGATGGCCAGCCAGGGATGTCCATTTCATCATTATGAAGGCCTGACACTATGGTGAGTTTCAACTTTGCCTTAACTGCGGTTTGATTGTGTCTTTCAGAAACTGACTTCCTTCTAGATGTCTCAGCTGGGTCACCTGTGCCTCAACTCACAAGACACCCGCTCCAGACCTAGAGTCAACAGTAGTGATGCAAGTACAGAGAGTTGTATAGTGCGCAGCATCACCCAGAGAGCAAGCACGGCAATTCCAACGCATCCGTCATCACTCCAAGTATGGTGAGTTGACGTCAAGAGGCTTGCGGACTGAGAGTGGTGTGGACTTGGTACCTTCCAAGATTCGGGTAGTTGTACGCCCTCCCCTTACTTACGGTTGGACCAAGGATCGCCCTGTATGCAATGGCTTGTGGCCTTTTCCCCCCCCAGTCATACAGTGCCTGCCAAGGGGACCTATCTTGTTGCCGATGGCGCCCGGGGTATCCTTCAACTTGGAAGAATTGTGTACCACACCACGAGCACAGCTACATGGATGGAGACAATCAGAAGATAAGTAGAACTGTATCAATTCCTTCAATTACCCTATGCGTCTTTGACCAGGGTTAACTTGTTGAGTAATAATGTCTCAGATTTATACCCATGTCTGTGTCGTTCCAGCGATTACTAGTCTGCTATGGGAGTTACCACAAGGCCGAGATTCCCGCCTCCATATGTTGGTACTGTGGCATAATTGAAACAGGTTTACGATTTGGGAATCAAATATCAAACATTTATAAACAATGTTTCTATTTGTTACCAAATCAAACCTGTTTCAATTTGATTGACCCTCCCTCCGTCCCCTCATGCCGGCCTTAAACACTACAGGTCTCGGTAATTACAATGAGAATAGAGGGCGAGTATGGTTTGAGCAGAGCCTATATAGTAATGCTGCTGGAATTGGATGGGAGAGCTCTCCTGGGGGCGGACGGCTCTCCGCTAGGGGAGCTAACTTTTAGTTTTAACTTCCGTTTTCTACGTTGTATCATCTTCCTGACGGAGATTGAATGGCATAATTGAAACAGGTTTGATTTGGTAACAAATAGAAACATTGTTTATAAATGTTTGATTTTTCTTTTAGTGTCAGTAGATATATTAGGTGAAGCCAATGTTTCGCATACCAAAATTTAGGTTGATGTCA
The DNA here is from genome assembly GCA_036873755.1 of Hanleya hanleyi. NCBI lineage: Eukaryota > Metazoa > Mollusca > Polyplacophora > Lepidopleurida > Hanleyidae > Hanleya > Hanleya hanleyi. The sequence goes on along the minus strand of JAVTVY010038014.1, from coordinate 4,066 downwards.
ACGGTCAAAGTCGCTGACCCCAAAATCAGAAAATCATTAATAATCATATTTTTTTTGGTGTCGGTTGGTATATTGGGGGAAGATTTTTTTATCCACGGTTCCAATTTGTTGTGAGTGGATACACTAGGCCGGTGGAGACGATGCATCGCATATGAAAATTGAGGTCGAAGGTCAGACTCACTGTCATCTAAAAATCAGGAAATCATTGAAAACTGCTAAGTTTTTGTCAGTGGATTCATGAGGTAAAAGATGTGTCGCGTACCAAAATGGAGTTCAAGGTCACTGTCACCCCAAAGTAAAACTGGAATTTTTTGGTTCACTAGATACATTAGGGGATAGACGATGTGTTGTGCAGGAGTTTATTGAAGGCTCTTGATTTTTGGTATACCAGTGATTTGTTTGATTCTCATATTTCTCACATCACAGCGGCCAAAAGCAATGTGATACACCCATGTGATACAAAACCTGTATCACACCCTTACAATTTGCTAGCTATATTTTTGGTTATTTTTCAACATTATTTTGATGTGAGAAATAAATTATAACACTCGTGGTCATTTAGCTGATCTTTATCACACTCGTTTGATAAAACCCATATGAAACTCGCTAAAGCTCGTTTCATATGGGTTTTATCAAACTCGTGTGATAAAAATCAGATAAATGACCACTCGTAGTGATAATCTATATATATCACATATATTACAGTATTTTATTGCAGTTTATGGTGCAAATATTAGGGTAAATTTTAGCATTTAAATGTTGAACCAAACTCAAAACTGCGATGTTTCCCACGGGCATTGAGTGTCTACATGTTGTCCATGTATTGTCAGTTTTGTGTCAGTCCTCGAATGATCTAAACAACTACCATGACTAAATTAAAAAAAATTGCATTTATGTGTACCTGTGTTTTATATGATTTGAATCCATTAAATTGCTATATTTATTGTCATGATTTTAATGTGTGATTTTCATGTTGCTTTTTTGATACGCCCATCATTGGACGAGGTCAAAGTTCACGGTCCATGGCTTGAAAAATCAAATTTCCTGCGATAACACGTGGTATACCTTACTCTCCTGGCAAAGAAGAAACTATTGATTTTGAGGTCAAAAGGGACACCCTAAAACAAGTTTCAGAGTCCCCAAGTTCCAAGTTCCAGAGTTTCAAGTTCCCAGTTTGGAAGTTTCCAAGTTCCGAAGCTCCAAGCTCCCATAAGAAAATGCTGTGGATTAGGAATTGAGTGTTTCTTACCTAGAACATTTGTTTTACATAAAAATGTGACCATATCGAGCATAGATGTTTAATGTGGTCTTACAAATGAGCTATTCAATTTTCTTCGATGTAGGGATATGACTAATTATAATAATTTGGGTCCGAATTCACCTGATCGGAAGGGTTGAAAATGATGTGCATCGCGGAGGGCGTATTCGAGCCCTCATCCCCATCTTCAAACAGCTGAACCGGTGCTTGTGTGAAAGTTTGCCAGTCACTTGCCAATGGGCGGTGGCCCTCTGAACCAACTGGCACCAACATCCCCAATACGACAACAACGCCCCATGCCATATAAACTTTAATGATATCTACTACCAGTATACTGTAATAGAGCATACCAGTACCGTTGGCTAATATTCATACTACCGGTATATAATCTATTATGTTTTCGTGGAATAGGACTAATAAACAAGAGATCCTGAAGGATCTTGGCGCCCACCATTGTCCGATAATTGTAAGCTAATGACAAGAGGATCTTTTTGTCCATTGTTAAGAACAAACGATTGATTTGTAATTTGTTTACAGAATTTCGAATCTGAGCGAAGAAGATCGAAAAAGGAACACTGGAAGACACCAAGATACCATCTTTCTAAGTGTCCGGAGTTTCAAGATTTCTAGAAACTGTACTTATGTCGGTTGTTATAGTACAAGAGAAATGAGCAAAGTTAGTCTGAAAGTGAATGTACGGAGGATCCTTCGTCTTCGTTTTGTAGTATTTTTTTTGCTCGTGTCATCATTGGGTACTGGAAGCGAAGACAAATCTCTTTAACACTTCGGCATGAGCTATGAAACATACTTTTATAATTAAGAACGAATGCTAATTCTGTTCTGTTTACTGGGCTAGTTTGAGATATCTCTTTTAAGATACCATGCTCAAAAATAGTAAGATGGTGCAATACTTAATACTGAAGGGATCCGGTCCGCGCAGTAATGTTGAAACTTCGAAAGTGTCTGAATCCTGATTATCTCCCTTGGATCGAAACACGCAGTAGTCTACAGTTGTCGAGTTGTGACGTTGGGTCACAAGAGTGACGTCCATTCATGTAGCCGACCCGCCGGCAGACAAAACGGTGGGGCAGTTCACTGGCAACTGCATGGACTAAAGAAAACTGATTAAAAATTTGAAGAAATACATTTTAATTCCGAATTATTTGAACTCCTTGATATTGAAGGTGAAGGTATGGATATTCTTTATAGTCAATATATAGAATATGCCCCACAGTTTGATCCGCCGACTCTTGCGATGCAACGTCACAACTCGGGAATACCGTATTAATTTGAAGCGTAACTTGGATTTTCGAATCGGACCAAAAAGGTATCTTTCACAGCTAGGTCCCATGTGAGACCTGTGTACCAAATTTCAGAAAGATCCATGAAGTGTTTCCTGAGAATTCACGATAACAATGTTTCAAGGGGAAATTCAAGATGGCCACCTGGCGGCCATATTGGATTTTCGAATCGGACCAAAAAAGGTATCTTGCACAACTGGGTCACAAGGGGAACCTGTGTACCAAATTTAAGGAAGATCCATGCAGTACTTCTTGAGAAATCACGATAAAGTTTCATGGGGAAATCAAAGATGGGCGCCTGGTGGCCATATTGAATTTCGAATCGGACCAAAAAAGGTATTTTGCACAACTAGGCCCCATGTGGGACCTGTGTACCAAATTTCAGGAAGATCCATAAGTACTTCCTGAGAAATCACGATAACAAAGTTTTTATGGTGAAATCCAAGATGGATGCCTGGTGGCCATATTGGTTTTTCGAATCAAACCAGAAAAGGTATCTTGCACAACCAGACCCCAAGGGGAACCTGTGTACCAAATTTGAGACAGATCCATGTGCCTGAGAAATCATGATAAAGTTTCATGGGGAAATCCAAGATCGCTGCCTGGTGGCCATATTGGTTTCTCCAATCAAACCAGAAAAGGTATCTTGCACAACCAACCCCAAGGGGAACCTGTGTACCAAATTTGAGAAAGATCCATGCAGTAGTTCCTGAGAAATCGTGATAACAAATTTTCATGGGGAAATCCAAGATGGCTGTCTGGTGGCCATATCGGATTTTCGAATCAGACCTGAGGTGGTATCTTGCACAACTAGACCCCGAGGGGAACCTGTGTACCAAATTTGAGAAAGATCCATGAAGTACTTCCTGAGAAATCACGATAACAAAGTTTCATGGGGAAATCCAAGATGGCTGCCTGGTGGCTATATTGGATTTTCGAATCAGACCTGAAGAGGTATCATGCACAACTAGACCCCAAGGGGAACCTGTGTACCAAATTTGAGAACGACCCATGAAGTACTTCCTGAGAAATCATGATGAAGTTTCATGGGGAAATCCAAGATCGCTGCCTGGTGGCCATATTGGTTTTTCGAATCAAACCAGAAAAGGTATCTTGCACAACCAGACCCCAAGGGGAACCTGTGTACCAAGTTTGAGAAAGATCCATGCAGTAGTTCCTGAGAAATCGTGATAAATTTTCATGGAGAAATCCAAGATGGCTGTCTGGTGGCCATCTCGGATTTTCGAATCAGACCTGAGGTGGTATCTTGCACTACTAGACCCCAAGGGGAACCTGTGTACCAAATTTGGGAAAGATCCATGCAGTAGTTCCTGAGAAATCGTGATAACAAATTTTCATGGGGAAATCCAAGATGGCTGTCTGGTGGCCATATCGGATTTTCGAATCAGACCTGAGGTGGTATCTTGCACAACTAGACCCCGAGGGGAACCTGTGTACCAAATTTGAGAAAGATCCATGAAGTACTTCCTGAGAAATCACGATAACA
>JAVTVY010038013.1:0-17184 GCA_036873755.1 Hanleya hanleyi | reverse complement strand
ACTGATACAAATTTCTTAGACATGACCTATGTCCTTGAAACAGGTATCCAAACACCTGTAAATTTCTTATCCCGTGATTGTGACAAGCATCCGACGGCGTTCGCCAAAGGGAGGGGGAGAAATTAATCAGTCTGACATTTGTATGTTATACACCAGCACTAAATCGTCAGAAGCACCAATCCCGCCTGCGTTGATTGCAAGGAGAGGCGTGATTTGTCAAGTATGTATAACGTGTATTTATAGCGTCAACTGCAAGCTCAATGCCAGGAGGCGTCAAGGTTTCTTGACGTTAAACCTACGGTTTCCCTCCAAGTTAAGACAAGCTGATCAGTTTCAGACCGACAGGCTCCCGACACAGTTAACGCCTTCCTAATATATATCACAGACGAAAATGTCAAACTTAGAAGACGACAAATCCAGCAAAGGACAACTGACGACAGGGACAATTTCGCTCTGCTTCTGACTTTCAAATTGGAAGATTGGAGGAGACTGTATGACGAGTGTTGCTAATCCTGTCGATCTAAAGCCGATAATCGCCATTAAACAAGACGTTCTCGTTTGAAACAGGCGAATGCATTTAGCATTCGTCACATTAGAAAGTACAATACAGAACCACCGCCGAGCGTCACATTTCCAAGTTTCAGGGAACTTTGAACATCGTGGATAACTACAACGTGCAGAAGGCTCGACGGCCGTTTTGGGATCTTCAAGTGCTTCAGATGAACAAGCGCAAGCAAAGGTTAATTAAAATCCATGCATTCAACCCTACCACGTCTGGGCTCTTTGGAACCTATCCATGCATGGGGAGCGGCACTGTGTCCCCCTAAATATGCGTCTTCCCCTCCGAGCTAGGGCGCTGAAACTTACCACACCATACACTTGGATCCAGCTATAATAGCAAATGTAACAAATCCAAGATAGCCGTTCCGATGACGTCACTTTATTAGGAGACTTTTTTTCGTATTTTCGTATTTTCATTGATGCTATTTTCTTTCGCAAAACTGCATGATGAATTAGTAAATACAAATCTGATTTGAAATAAAATATTCTTGCCCAAGTTTATCCACCGAAAATGAAACATTTTGAAGAAAAATGACGAAAACATAACTTTTCTGTTGCCTCCACTTGATCGTGCCTCTACTACGAAAATATGCTGAAAATGACACCAATATGATAAGCTACCAAGCCACCGAGTGTCAGTACTCACTTATATGTCCTTTCAAAAATAGGACAAAAAGTTTGCTGTGAGTGGAGAGTGGGGGGGGGGGATACTTCAGACCTGGTACGGTTAAACTGGAGTAAACATATTGGATATCTATTCTGGAATACTTGTCAATGAGAAAGATATGATGATTAAATGTGTGTAATATGTGATGAGATGACTACTGCTTTGGTTTTTCCACGGAAAACTGCCTTTGATTTTAGTAGTTAACAGAGTAGAAAATGGGAGTAATGGTTAAGGAGCCCTTTGCGAGATGCTAGCACACCGTGAGGTTATATATTGCATATCATAATATCTGTTTGGCAATCGGGTTAACACCCTGGTCAAATTCCATTAGCATCGTTGTCCTTAACGCATCGTTTATTCATTTATCAAGCAGAGTATGCGATGGAATCTCGAGATACCAAGCGTGTCGTTCACCAAGACAGGCATCTGTTAATTATACACGGACTGTGACCTTACCGGATCAGTATATCATTACTGGAGGGAAATGAAATTCATCAAGTATAGCTTAACCGACCATTGTCACTGGTAAACTTTCCTTTGACCGGATGATATACCGCTCAATAATGTCACAAGCGGTTAGGCCCTCTACTGTTGTTCAATTATATACATCGACAGCTCGACATTAACCCAATCTGGTCGATAAGAAGGGAAGTTGATTTCCACGTAGATCCGTAACGAAAGAAGCCTAAACTTTCTGACTTTTTCGCTGTTCATATTGGGTACAAACGTTTTTGTGGAAGTTCGAAACAAAGCCATGAAGGGTCCTACAAGTAATCCATTTTTTCATTGTTCCTGGTGAAATTAAATAATAAAAAAAGCTGTTGGTGAAAAGACGTTCAATGTGAAGTGCCCATAACAGCCATTGAACTGGGCACCTTGTATATAAAGGCAGCCCTAGCCATGCAAGATCAGCACAATAGCTTGCCGTTTGGGTAAAGTCGGACGTTGCAACCATCTGTGGACTTTTCCCTTTTCTTACGGTATGTAGAGGATGAACCATGTATGAGTTATCCTGGGTCTACTTGAATAATTCTATGCCAGATTATGGTCAAATGGTTCCCATGAATGGTCAATGGAAATATGCGACTTAATGCTTTTCGCCATTTGTAGGGCATTTGTCTCCTCAAAAGAGCAGGAAAGTGTTGTAACTCACCAAACTTCACTCAAAGTTTCCCAAATTTGTCGATACATATCGCATGCTGATAGCAAAATACGAGCGTAGGGTGCAAACTCTGTGGTGATTCATTTCGTAACTTGTGGTTAACTCCGCTCAACCCGGAGCTAGGGGCTGTATGAATCCATGTACTTCAACATCATCATGATGTTCACATGAACAGCCCGAATCAAAGCGTGACTGAGATACATCATTATATAGATGAGGATTTTACAACGAATATCATATGGATTAAGACGCGATGCGGATTTCATACTTTTGGACCATCATGATGTCCTGCCGGCATCATTGACAACTGCTGACCGCTTCTCTCTTGCAGGAGACTAGCCTGTTTTTAAACTATGGTAGTCTTTTTGAATTGGTTGCTAATGCCTTTATATGGAATAGGTCATATGATTATATTCTTTAATAGACGACGACTGAATAATGAATGACGGACCAGATGCTTGTAATTCTCTAACACCCCTAGCAGTTTTTGTGTCGAAACCTTCAAAAGAATCGGAATCACACCCACACCCCTTCAAATCGCCAATAACAAATAGGGTCAAAGTGATATTATCCTAGATACTTCATCTCCCAGCATTGGGGGTCTAGGGCGATGTAGACACGCATACCAGGAACATGATTAAATTGACGATGAAGCGGAAAGAAAAACAGTTGTTTAATCATGGTAGTTAGTATAAGGTGAACATTTGAGCATGGTACGGTATGGAAATATTTTGTCCAAGCCCAATCTGCGCTCGACCCATTCGATATTCATGTAAACATTGAGTTCTTCCGAATTCAATACCAAAATCCGCTCTGCTGATCCCCCATATGCTGTAGTTGTAAATAGGTTAGACCGTTAAGATGATCCACGAATGGAGTCCAGTCGTTTACTGATATACCAGGAAGTTAAAAATTGGCATATTGCGCTGCATGTTTCCGGGGGGAGGTTGGGTATAAAGGTGTTGTCTTCATCTTAGCATACATGCACTTCGATTTCTCCACACCTAGATGAAACGGAATCTCGTTAAATTGAAAGTGGTGTTTATACACTGGCGGAGACCTGTTAATTACACATACACCTTCCCATGACATTAAGATATGGGTGTAGTTTGACCCTGTATATCATTATTCGATGCAAACGACGGATTAAGACATGCTGAAGGAGTCAGTGTTAACTGATACCGCATAAGAATCAATGCTATCACGATGACTCCAGCCTCCTGACTTTCTTTCCATTTACTTCTCAATAGCTCGACATTAACTTCAGAAAGCGGTATCGTATGGAAGCACTCCAATATATCAGAGACACGATCGATTCCTGGTTGGAGCACGAAGAATACCAGCTGTCAACCAGCTGTCAACCAGACCTGCCTATAACCGAGAATCTTCTTTCGGGCATTCGTCCTCACAATAATTCCGCGGAGTGACTTAGGTGCCGGTTTTTATGTAGTATTTCCATAATTCGTTGTTCCTTCAGTTAGTATTTTTCTTCAATATTCTTGATTGAATACGATCATTCGTAAAATAAAAATCTCACGTAGTTCATCTCTACACGATCCGTTCCTGACTATGTGTCGCCGATCGTGAGGCAATTTTGTTAAGGCGCAAGAGAGTCGGATTCGTAGTTGATTTATTTATCAGCATAGTTATGGCATAAATCTATCCCAAAAATATAGTATATATGTATACTTTAAATTATATTATAGCAGAAACAATTTACGTTTTTTCGTTCTCAAAACAATTCGGAAAAAAAACTGCGAAAATCAAATCACTATGGGTCACCGCAGAAATCAGCTCTCCTCACATCCCCTGAACTACCCAGTTTCTTATTTCTGAATATTATGGTGATACGTTCTTAAATCGTTTAGAATAAAGTGGTCTACTTGCCAAATGTAAAGAACTATATATTGTTTCTAAATTGCATTGAAAATATTTCTAACGCTGACAAATCTTTCAAATATAAAAGTGAATTCCTTGAAATGTGCATTCGCTTCCATCGTGGATCAAAAAAAGTTCACACGCATGGGAACCTTCCCATGAAAAATGCTGTTGACGAAATGGGGGACTTGAACAATACCGGCATGCATGCATTTGATAAAACGGATGTAAATGATTAACCAAATGGTTAAATGGTTAACCAGAAGACTATACTGTGAAGTCATGTGACTATCAGTATGTCGGACCTCCTCCCACTCTCTTATATGTGTTGTAATTTTTACCTGTATATGGCGAGATTCTGCTGGCGGACGTTTCGTCCCCGAGGTCCGCCTCCTGTACAGGTCTTTGATATATGTTAGCATTGTGGGAAGTTGAACAGGTCGACATCGGACCTTAAAGGTGCCGTGTGGTCATGCCATCCAAGTTGCCACATGAACAGGTACAATAAAAGCGTACATTAGATACAACACATATCACGAATCGTTAGATTCTTGGTATGTACTTTAGAATAGGTTAACCAGAAGACTATACTTTGAAGTCATGTGACTGTCAGTCTGTCGGCATCTCTTCTCACTCCCTTATATGTGTTGTAATTTTTACCTGTATATGGCGAGATTCTGCAGATGGACGTTTCTTCTCCGCGGCCCGCCCCCTGTACAGACCTTTAGGTCTTTGATATATGTTGGCATTGTGGGAGGTTAATGCTGGGTCGACATCGGACCTTACGGACTAGTCTTTTGTGTTAAATACCGCCATTTTCATCTGACGACGACACAGCTCACCAATCCCCAGTGTATGAGTTGTCACAGCGACACAGCTCACCAATTACCAATATACGAGTTGTCAGAGCATTTCCATCATAGCTCTCTAGATTTGTATCTAATACCGCTTATGCCGGGGCCGTGTGGTCATGTCATCCAAGTTGCCACATGAACAGGTGCAATACAAGCGTACCTGAGATACAACACACACCACGAATCGTTAGATTCTTGGTATGTGTTTTAGAATAGGTTAACCAGAAGACTATGCTGTGAAGTCATGTGACTGTCAGTATGTCGGCACCTCTTCCCACTCCCTTATATGTGTTGTAATTTTTACCTGTATATGGCGAGATTCTGCTGGTGGACGTTTCGTCCCCGAGGCCCGCTCCCTGTACAGAACTTTTGGTCTTTGATATATGTTGGCATTGTGGGAAGTTGATGCTGGGTCGACATCGAACCTGACAGACTAGTCTTTTGTGTTAAATACCGTCAGTTTCATCTGCCGACGATACAGCTCGCCAATCCGAAATGTACGAGTTGTCACAGCGACACAGCTCACCAATTACCAATATACGAGTTGTCAGAGCATTTCCATCATAGCTCTCTAGATTTGTATCTAATACCGATTATGCTGGTGCTAGGGGCCGTGTGGTCATGTCATCCAAGTTGCCACATGAACAGGTACAATAAAAGCGTACCTGAGATACAACACAAATCACGAATCGTTAGATTCTTGGTATGTGCTTTAGAATAGGTTAACCAGAAGACTATACTGTGAAGTCAAGTGACTCTGTCAGTGTGTCGGCACCTCTTCCCACTCCCTTATAGGAGTTGTAACCCTGGACGTTGAATGGCGTTCTGGGTCAGGCATGTCTGAAATGGACAAAACGGAAGTGGTATTCATGGCAGTTGATTGACTGAATTGTACAGTGCAATTTCCTCATTGGCTGAGAATCAAACCAGGCTCACACATCAGATTACCATATGTATCGGATATATGACGACAGTCTGTTTTCGTTGTGATGCTCATTTATCAAGATATATAACGTTACTAGCAGCAAAACATTTCGGATTCAAAACCTCCGACTGTATAACAGCTTTCTAATGGAATCACTTCCATTCACAGATAGATTCGTCGTCCAATAAACTTGTCGAGAATGAGGGGCAAGCATTTCCTCTCTGCAATCAGTCAATTTGTAAACCAATTTGAAACTATATTTCTTCAGATACCCAAGGGTTCAGATTGTCCTACTATAGCCGACGATAGACAGAACGATAGCCGATCTTGTGGATGTCCGAGCTGCAGATATATTTCATAATTTTGACATATATGTTGGGTATCTGTAACTCAATCAGGTTATTAGTGCTGTGTCTCCAATGTCTTTCTATGGGCATGATAGAAAGAAAAATATCTGTTGGAAATCCACATCCTAGCTTTTACAACGGCTACTTTACACGATTATGTTTTATATACACCGCTTCATTGTCGCAAAATGCTTGAAAACAATGCATCCGACCTTCAATGGGTATCAGAATGCATAAGAACCCCCATAATTTTTCCGACATTGACAACTAACGGTCAACATAGATTTTACCACCTTTCGCCATATGTTGGGAATTTGTCCCCTCCAAAGAGCAGGAAAGTGCTCTAATTCACCAAAACTGCATTATCCAACACCCCTAGCAGTTTTTGTGTCAAAACCTCCAAAGGAATCGGAATAATCCCCTCCCCGGTCTCAAATCGCCCATACCAAATAGGGTCAAAGTGACATTATCCTAGAGAGTTCAGCTTCGATCATCAGTGGCCTCGGACGTTGTAGACACGTTTACCAGACCATGTAACATGATTAAATCGACGATGAGACGGAACAAACACAACTGTCTAATCATGGTAGTTATTATAAGGTGAAAATTTGAGCATAGTACGGTATGGGAATACTTTGTCCATGACCACTCTCTGCTCGTCCCATTCGATATTCATGTAAACATTGAGTTTTTCTGAGTTCAATACCAGATCCGCTTTGCTGATCTACTCATATGCTGTAGTGCTAAATAGGTTAGATCGTTAAGATGATCCACGAATGGAGTTTCGTCGTTTTGTGTTATACCAGAAAGTTAAAATGAGCATATTGTGCTGCTTGTTTCGCTGGGGGATGGGTTTTGGGTCTAAAGGTGTTGTCTTCATCTCAGCATACATGCATATCGATTTCTCCACACTGAGATGGGATGGAATCTCGTGACATTGAAGGGGGTATTTATACAATGACGGAGACGTGTTAATTACAAATACACCTCCCCGTGACATTAAGATATCGGTGTGGTCTGACCCTGTATATCATTATCCGATGCAAACGGCGGATCAAGACAGGCCGAAGGGGTCAATGTTAACTGATATCGCACAAGGATCAATGCTATCAGGATGATTCCAGTCCCCTGGCTTTCTTTCCATTTACTTCTCAATAGCTCGACATTGACTTCAGAAAGCGGTATCGTATGGAAGGACTCCCATATATCCGAGACTCAGGACAGTGTACTTTTAGAAACGATCGATTCGTGGTTGGAGCACGCAGAATACCAGCGGTCAACTAGCACTGACGGCGGCTCAAACCTGTGTATAATAGGGAATCTTCTTCAGGACATTTGTCCTCACAATAACTCGGCGGAGTGACGTTATTTAGTAGTTTTTAGGTAGTATTTCCATAATTCATTGATCCTTCAGTTAGGATTTGTCTTCAATTTTCTGGATTGAGTACGATCATTCGTAAAATAATTTTTAAAAAGCTCACGGTGTTTATATGAACACGATCCGTTCCTGACTGTGTGTCGCCGATCGTGAGGCAATGTTTATTAAGGCGCACGAGAATTGTGAGTCGCAGTGATACACGCCACATAATCCCTCGTCGTGCATGTGCACTTCCAGGTCCGTGCACTGGGAATGGGCTCTTTCAACATTAATCTTTGGACGCTGCTGTCTTGCCTTGGTGTCGGCGACAGGTGCACAACACGTGGAACACCGCGTGAACTGCGGTTGGTCATCATGTTCTCTCTACGTTAATAACATGGAACGGCTTTTTCACCTACTGATGAATCGGAGCTCAGACGGTCAGCCGAGTGTCGGTGCACCGCCCGCTACCACCGAGGTCATACAGCATTGTCCAAGGATTAACTTGAACTAAAGCGCAAATAACATGATGGTATACATAATTCTCGAATTATAATAAACTAATATTTATGGCATAAATCTATCCTAAAAATATAGTATATATGTATATTTTAAATTATATCATAGTAGAAATAATCTATGTCTCTTCGTTCTCAAAACAATTCGTTGTTTTCCTGAAAAAAACCCAGCGAAAATTAAATCACCATGGGTCACCCCAGAAATCAGCCCCCCCCCCCCCCACACATACACATCACCCGAACCACCCAATTTCTGAACACTTTATTGATGCGGCCTTGAATCGTATGCAATTTAGTGACCCATTTGTCAGATATATTGTTTCTCAATTGTATTGAAAATACTTCTCACGCTGATAAATCCTTCAAATATGAAACTGAACTGTTGGAAATTTGCATTCGCTCTCAACGTGGGTCTAAAAAGTTCACACGCCTGAAAACTTTCTCATGAAAATGTTGTTGACGAAATGGGGGACTTGCACAATACGGGCATGCAGTTGATAAAACGGATGTAATCAATCCTGGACGTTGAATGACGCACTGGATCAGGCATGTGTGAAATGGACAAAACGGAAGTGGTATTCATGGCAGCTGATTGACTGCATTGTATAGTGCAAGTCTTCCATTGGATGAGAATCAAACCAGCCTTACACTTCAGATTACCATATGTCTGGGAGATATGACGACAGCCTGTTTCCTTTGTGATGCTCATTTCTCAGGATATATAACGTTGGTCGCATTTCGGATTCAAAACCTGAGACTGTATAATAGCTTAACTAATGTATAGCGTGTGGAAGACGCAATCTGTGAAGCTCATTCCACAAAGATTACTTGCAAATTCCAGGCATGATGAGGGAATCTCTTCCACCCACAGATCGATTTATCATTCAATAAACTTGTCGAGAATGAGAGACAAGCATTTCCCCTCTGCAATCATTCAATTTGTAAACCAATTTGAGACTATATTTCTTCAGATACCCAAGGGTTCAGATTGTCCTACTTTAGCCGTCGGCAGAGAGAACGAACGCCAGTCTTGGGGATGTCCGAGTTGCAGACATATTTATTAATTTTGATATATATGTTGGGTCTGGCGGCACGGGTACCGATATTTTAATCAGGTTATTAGTGCTGGTGTCTCCAATGCCTTTCTATGGGCATGATCGAGAGGAAAACATATGTTGTAAATCTACATCATAGCTTTACAGCGGCTACATTACACGCTTATATCTTATATACACGACTTCATTGTCGCAAATTGCTTGAAAACAATACATCTGACCAAAGGATATCAGAATGCATCAGAATCCCCATAATTCTTCCGACATTGACCACTGTTAACACAGACAGGATTATTGAATGAGTAGAGCTGAAGCAGGTTAGGGCGATCCTGCTATCTAAAATGGAGATAAGAAGATCGTTTTTGCTCAATAACTTTTGATTCCTTCTAAACAAAAGCTTCAAAACTTCAGGCGCATTAATTTGTCTATTGCTATTAATTTTCCATTTGAAGAACCAGTCAATGTTGTTTAAGCAACGTGACAGATTTTTGGCTTATTATTATGCAAATTAGATAGATGGAACTTGTTTTTACTACCATCTGAATCGGATATATATTTCTGTTTGCGCCTCAAGAGGAATTTGCTGTATTCATTATGTGAACTGATTTATTGAGCAAAAACAACATGTTTTACCTCCATTTTAGCGAGCGGGATTGCCCTAACCTGTAAATCTTTCCATTTTATTTTTACCACTGTTAACACAGACAGGATTATTGAATGAGTAGAGCTGAAGCAGGTTAGGGCGATCCTACTATCTAAAATGGAGATAAGAAGATCGTTTTTGCTCAATAACTTTTGATTCCTTCTAAACAAAAGCTTCAAAACTTCAGGCGCATTAATTTGTCTATTGGTATTAATTTTCCATTTGAAGAACCAGTCAATGTTGTTTAAGCAACGTGACAGATGTTTGGCTTATTATTACGCAAATTAGATAGATGGATTTTTTTTTACTACCATCTGAATCGGATATATTTCTGTTTGCGCCTCACGAGGATTTTGCTGTATTCATTATATGAACTGATTTATTGAGCAAAAACAACATTTTTTACCTCCATTTTAGAGAGCGGGATTGCCCTAACCTGTAAATCTTTCCATTTTATTTTTACCACCACCGAGTTCTGCTCAAGCTAAGCCTGGAGAGGGGCTATTCGGAGATCCTCCCTCTCCAATACACTAAATATTGCCGTTACTCCTTGGACAATGGGTCTGAAACTTCCCACAATTCATTTTGGAAGTCAAGCTCTACCAGAAGTTAAAAATGTTAGATGATCGCACTGATGTCGTTAAAATGACGCAATAGAAAACAGTTTTGGGTCGATTTTGGGATAAGATATTCCTATGTGTCTATTTTGCTATTTTCTCCCCCCCCCCCCCAAAACTACGATATAAATTAAAAAATGATATTTCTGATAAAAGATAAAATATTTTTTTTTACGAGTAGAAAAAATCTAAATATTTGAAGAAAGACAACTTTTTTTTTCAATTACCCCATCATGACCGCTATTTTGAATGTAGCCATGATTTTCTGCTCGAAAGAATATGCAAATATACCCGAATGACTCTGTTATGATATACTATAAATTCACGGAGTTTCATTCCTTAATATTTTGTATTTTCAGATATAGTGTAGAATGTTTGAGACACCCCGCCCCCGCGTGGTAGGGTTAAATTATTCAAAATCAGATAATACGATAACAAATATCTCTAGCATCTTAGAAAACATGTGCTATATATTGAAAGAGCTGGGTCAGAATCTCAATTACGTACATTTTTGCCTCAGCATTATAGTGAGTGTGCCAGTACTTTGCGGGAATGATGATTTCAGCCTGGATTTGGGAATATGAAGACTTAATAGAGATATGTAGCCATCGCCTACGTAACTTGTAAGAATAATAGATCATGCGAAAAGTGAATTCCACTAGGTAACGGTTTGTATAATTACAGAGAAAGACTTATGCTTGATGAAAATCCACCGTGCCATCAAAATATTTGAAAAGTTTCACTTCTAAGAATAAGCGATTTTGTTTTTATCTAGGCAGATTTCTTTAAAATTTAGACAAGACTCCTACTTGTACCAGATTTAAGACCGTGTCGTCAATCCCAACAACGTCGAAAACTTCTCATTTCTGAACATTATGGTGTTAAAATCTTGAATCAGCACTTTTTATTTGACCTAGACAAATGCTAAAGGTTGTCAATTGTATTGAAAATTCTTCCAAGGGCTGACAAATCCACAAAATATAAAACTGAATTGTTCATAAAATGTGCATTTGTTGTGCAATATTCTCATCGTGAGTCCGCATTTCTCCGAAGGAAACTACTGGAAACTTTCGCTTGAAAACATCGAGGATCAAAATGACTCGGAATCAAAACATTTCACACCGGATCAGATTACCATATTGTCTATCAGAAATTACGACGACGTGTTCCTGTCTCAATGCTCATGTCATCTATCAAGATATATAACGTAAGTCGTAATTCGGATAAAATTCGTCAATCGATCATATGTCAGAGCTTTTCTCTTGCAGATGACACATCTCCCGTAGCTTGGGGTCTGTAGAAGAAACTCGGTGACACTGATTCCGTAATATTGATTCCATCAAGATTACACACAAATTCCGGCTATGATATGGCAATCACATCCGCCTCCGTTGGTCCATTCATCATCCAATAAACTTGTCGAAAATCAGTGACAAGCATTTATCTCGCCAATCATTCAATTTGTAAAGCAATCTGAATCCTTAAGTTCTTTATATATTCCGTCCTATACCCAATGGCTCAGAGCGTCGCCCCTTCACGGACATTTTAAAAGGCGATGTACGACGACCTTTCGTAATGTTATTTCATTGAGGAGTGGTGATGCACGCGTCGCGTGTCGCTCTCTGAGATTATTTAAGGGGCGAAGTACGACGCGCGTCGTGCATCGCTCCCTATCATTAGAATAACACTACAAATGTAACGATTGTCTCACATGACTAGCGTGATTATGGGCTAGACTCGGGTAACTGCAAGTAACTGAAAAGGTAACTGAAGGATAGCTTGATCGATAGAAGTATCACAGATAATCTAGCAGCCAGACTGTTTAGAGGGCTTAGGTCTCGGGTTGGTGATCCGCCGGCAGGTTCATACTTTATGTAAGAATCACGAGACATTGCACTGCTAAAAAATATGAACTTTAACAAGAAAAAAACCCTTAATATTTCTTAAGTTTTCTCAATTTTTCTTGGGAGTTTGACAAGATAATTTTTCTTACGTAAGATTAATGCCATAAGAAATTATCTCTCAAGTAAGAAATTATTTCTCAATTTTTCTTACTTTTTCTTGGGAGTCTGACAAGAAATTATTTCTTATTTAAGATTTACCTTTAAGAATTATTTTCTAGAACGAGAAAAGAAAACTCAATATTTCTTAATTTTTCTCAAATTTTCTTGGGAGTCTGACAAGAATTTTTTTTTTATTTAATATTAATGCCATAAGAAATTATTTCTCAAGCAAGAAATTATTTCTCAATTTTTCTTACTTTTCTTGGGAGTCTGGCAAGAAATTATTTCTTATTTAAGATTTACCTTTAAGAATTATTTTCTAGAACGAGAAAAGAAAACTCAATATTTCTTAATTTTTCTCAAATTTTCTCGGGAGTCTGACAAGATAATTTTTCTTATCTAAGATTAATGCCATAAGAAATTCTTTCTCAAGCAAGAAATTATTTCTCACTTTTTCTTGGGAGTCTGACAGGATAATTTTTCTCACCTAAGATTCATGCCATAAGAAATTATTTCTCAAGCAAGAACTTTTTCTTACTTTTTCTTGGGAGTCTGACAAGACAAGATCATTTTTCTCACCTAAGATTCATGCCATAAGAAATTATTTCTCAAGCAAGAAATTATTTCTCATTTTTTCTTACTTTTTCTTGGGAGTCTGACAAGATAATTTTTCTCACCTAGGATTCATGCCATAAGAAATTATTTCTCAAGCAAGAAATTATTTCTCACTTCTTACTTTTTCTTGGGGATCTGACAAGATAATCTTTCTCGCTTAAGATTTGTCACAAAAATTATTTTCTTAAGCAAGAAATTATTTCTTCCTTTTTCTTGCAAGTCTGTGAAGATAGTGATACATTGCAGGAATATTTTTCTCCGGCAACAAAACCAAAGAAATTATTTCTTACCATTTCCCAGATATAATTAGAATATCTCATTTTTTTCTCTTGAACAATACTTATAGGTTTTCACTGTATCCTGTCATGATATTATATCGGAGCCACCATCGACCATACAAAACATACACCTTCCAAAATATCAAACTACACATCAATGGATTGCTGAATAATTTCCCTTCACACTCCGCATAAATTGAACAACATTCGTGCCATATTTGCTCTGTGTCCAGCCGTTTAAAATTATTTTTGAACTGCGCTATGGAAATGCTCTATTTCACTATTCTTGTTTGCTTTCGATATTTAGTTCACATAATCTAGCCGAGTTCAAACTTACCACGTGAATCGGCAAATGCGCAATAGGCCACCATGTGTTAGAATAGTAATCTGTTGGTTGGTCATTTCAAATGTAGACCTACCGCGTGGGTTGGTGTTGTTTCACGTGATAGTCATGCAGAGCACCATCATGACCATGAAAAGACATGAAGCTCGAAACAGACACAAAATGGAATGAAAGTTGTTGGATTATCCATTGTTGTAAAGTTTGATATTTAGGAAGGTATATATTTTTGTTTGCACGGTTGACAGACATGGGGTCAGATGGTTACAATATCAGACAGTGTCGCTCATTTAGGAGGCGAATAGGCTCTGACGTTACTCAGCCAAATAATATCACAATATCGAATGTAGCTGTCATAACATCAGAGAAGACTAATTTCCCACATGCATAAATGTCCTAAATCCTATAATAATGTATAGGAGTGAGACTCTTTTACAGTACTATTTATTGGAACAGCCTATAGAATTGTAATGCTATAACATGGAGAGTGTCAAAACATAAACAAGCCTGGTTTTTTTAAATTAAAAGTTGCATTTATTGGTAGTTAGATGTATTCTGAAAACACTATAATTTATTTGATCATGATCTTATTTCAAATTGATTTATGACGAAAATGACTTTTCAATTGAAGTAGCTTCTTCTAGCTTCATGGGCAAAGCTACTTTGTGCTGCTATAGCTGAAACGAGCTGCAGTAGCCAGTTCTGGCAATCGTCTCAACAGGCCAATGAAAACGCGAATGCAACTGCAAATTAATAAATGCGTATCATTTCAACCCGTTTTGTAAAAATCTAGAAGGCAGCTCAAATTTGGTCCCGATCGAAGACATTGCAATTTTCATCATGTCATTATTCCTGGTGAGACGAGGTGGCCCCTGATGGCATTTGAAGAAAAATAACTAAAAATAGCTCAAGTAAATTTAGCGAGGAGAGCTGTGACTCTCATAGGACTGGGAGAGTGATTTAAAAATTGAAGAAGCTGAACTAGAAGCATCGTAGTTAGTTAAAGTACTTCACATGATTTATTCACATTGAAAAGTACATTTTCTTTCAAGCTTCATGCGCCAAACTAGTATTGGTGTACAACTTTGTGTTAAAAATCTAATTAAAATTAGATTTAAAACTTGTTTCATATCGGATTGTTGAGCGGACATGCGCTAGTTTCATTCAGAAAACACTGGTATAAACGTATTTCTAAATGTGCACAATGTAGTAGTTCAGACTGGATTACAAGCGTCTAGTCCGTCATTCATAATCCAGCCGTCGTCCATTAGAGAATATCCGCGTCCATAATCCAAAGACCTATTCCATTTCCATATAACAGTATTAGCACCAAATTCAAAAAGACAAGTATACATAAACATAGGCTTGTTTCCTGCAAGAGAGAAGCGGTCAACAGTTTTCAATGATGCCGGCAAGACATCATGATGTTCCAAATTATCAAATCCGTATCGCTGATCAGTATTCTTAATCCATAATATTCGTTATAGAGTCGTCATCTAAAAATGATGTACCTCAGTCACGCTTTGATTGTGACTGTTCATATGAGTACCATGAGGATCTTGAAGTACATGGGCTCATACGGTCCCTAGCCCCGGGTTAAGCGGAATTAGACACATGTTACGAAACGTAGCCCCATAGATCTTGCACGCTACGTTCGTATTTTGCTATCAGCATGCGATATGTATCGCCAAATTTGAGAAACTTTGAGTGGAGGCGCTTGGTGGAATAGCCCTGTTTTATAAGTTTCTGCAACAATGTTTTGTGACGTTGATTAAAATCATCACATTTAACACAGGATCTAGCAAATGCTACTAAGCGAGATATGTATACGCCATATGCAGGTCCCACTGGAATATTACTGTCCAGAAAGGGATAGTTTACGATATCGAAATTGTAATCATCTTTTTTGTCATAAAGTCGACGAGAGAGAATGCCGGCTTCATTTTTATAGAGATATAGATCTAAATATGATGTGCCTGTAGGGCTGTCTGTAGTTTCCTTCAAATCCAGTGAAGGTGGGATATATATCCTTCACTGCGTCATTTATATAGCGATTATCCACAGCGAGAAGATCGTCTATATAGCGTTTGGTGAATGAGAAGGAACGGGCTTTGAATGGATCGGTTTTTGAAAGCGCCTGCATATAGTCATATTCATAAGAGAACAGATACAGGTCAGCCAACAGGGGTGCACAATTAGTACCCATTGGAATACCTATATGCTGCTGATATATTGTGTTGCCAAATTTCACATAGATATTTTTAATGAGAAATTCAAGCAACTCTATAAACAAAGAAACATCCCATGAATGATATCTCTTGTATGTAGTCGAGCTAAAGAATGCTTTATGGCTTCCGACATTAATATATCTACGATCATTTTTCTTGAACACAGATACTATTAATGAACTTAGACGGTCAATAAGGTCCTGATGAGGGATTGTAGTATAGAGAGTGGAGAAATCCAAGTGGATACATGTCTTTACGGATGTGACCTTTAGCATCAAGTTCTTCCGTAAGACATTTTGAGTTTTTCAATATCCACATACATTCAACGCCAGAAGTTCTTTGAAAATAGTGGCGCAATACCTTTCCCAAAATGCTTTTACCTCCTGAAGGGCCCTCGTCAATAGGGCTGAAAGAAGCTTGGTGGTGTGAGTTTCTAGAACCAGCTATGAATCTAGCTTGTATGGTGATTTATGCATTTGGGATCCAGTATAGTTTTGGTATGTCGTTATGATTGGTTGAAAGACAAATACCTCTTTCCCTGAGAAACTTTTTGTGATTGTTAAATAAATCTTCCAGAGTAAATGCAGTAGACGTATTTGATGAAGATATGTCTACACTCAATTCTTTAACCAGCACCTGGTAATAGTAATATTTACATATGAATATTATATTATTCGGAGCTTTGTCTGCTGTGACTATGACGAATTTACTCTGGAGATTTGCTAGAACTTCTTGTGAATTGAGGTTTCTCAGTACTTGTTTTGCTTGGGGAAGAGTACTTCTGTCAATATGGCGGATTGTTTCAACGACCTTGCTCTTGGTGAGGTCCAGCCAATCAGCGAGTACTGTAGGTTCAACTTTTCCTCGCTTAGACCAATCAATAACGTACTGTTCTAATGCAGACAGGACTATCTTCTGGCCGGCCTTCAGATTTATTCTTCTTGGCTCTCTATATTTAGGTCCTTTCATCAGGGGTAATTTCAGATCCTTATCACTCACCACATCAAGGTCACCAGTCACAATATGTTTGCATGGTGTATAGATAAGTTCGACAATTCACAATCACAACTATAGCCTCCTGACGGTCACGTGACAGTAAACATCGAAAAACCCGGTTGTAAGATGAGGACCCGGAT
>JAVTVY010038012.1:0-16508 GCA_036873755.1 Hanleya hanleyi | reverse complement strand
ATAAGGGTCGATGAAACTAATTTTTATAGGCATCTAAACTACAAGTAGATAAATAAGCTTTCAAAATTTGGCGGCTATACTAAACATGGTTCTGCAGATGATATGTCAAAAGACAAGAATATATCATGAAATTAAGTTCCGATTACGTCTGTAAAACACGGGTCGAGGCAACTCAATTTCGATAGGCTTCTAGGCCGCAGTTAGGTAAATAAGTTTCCAACACGGTTTTGCTCCTGTGTACGGACGGACGTACATCATGATGACAATAACTCTGGGCCAGAATTGGCTAAGGGGTAAAAGTTGGATTAATAGAAATTGGGAGAAAAATATTGGATATTCAAATTGAAAAATTAATTGATTAATATTGGATATTTTCCCTGTGTATATATGCTTTTAAATAGAAGGTAACTGGGATCGGGGGGGGGGGAGGGGGGGTACTATGGTTTCAGTTTACAAGAAAAAAAAGAAAAAAACATTAATCAAATTTAATCGAGCCTATAGACTATAGCCTATAGCCTACTATTTTTTTACTGCAACCAATTATGGCAATGTCTGATGTGTCCAAATTATCTGGTGCACAAATAGTGTAGTTGACCAAGTTTTCTTTTCATTGTTGTGGACACAGCCAGAAGACACTCAATGGCGGGCCTATACATACATGAAGTTCTCTATCAAAAGTCAATTGTGAATTATTGCAATTTTTTCAAGACTGTTATAAAATCTAAAAACAACAGCAACAACAACAACAACAATAAATAACTTACAGATATTGGTACAAATCGTTTTGGTACATACATTATCCACTTTCATACAGATGTGCGAGGAAATGAACGCATATCTACTCTTTCACATAACCTTGACATATGTCAATATTGGTCAGTGTTTTATATATTGTCGCGTAGCAAAGTTTGAAGGAAAAGGTACCGCCCTTGTTCAGAAAGGAGAATACCTCCATCTCCGAATATTGGAGAATTAGCCTAGGCGACCCCTGGTGGTGGAATTGTTCCCGCGCACATCAACTGTGACGTCTGCACAGGTTGGAGGAATTTGCAGAGGACCGATCAGAAATGACACTTGTCACTTTTTGTGAAGTTGTGAATTGGATGTTAACGCAAATATCTGTCACGACTATGCTCGTCGAAGAGATAGAACGAACAGATACGCTCACAGCTAAATCAGTTGTACTTCGAATGAGGCAGCACTGCATGGACGAATTCGAAGCTGCCACACTGAGACAACAGCAGCAGCAACAACAACAACAACAACAACGGTACTTGCGAAGGATTTTGCGTTGCCTTGGGGAGTATAAAACGTGAGTTTTGAGTGATAATTGGTCTTGATATTATATTATTTGACGAACAGCCCCACAGGTGGTTAGGCCTATGTTTTCTGGTCTCTGATGGACTTAAAAATCTCATGACAATTACAATTTACATGCACCGGTATATATGGTCATGGACAAAGCATTTTAATGTAAAAAACTTACGTCAGCACAAATTATATAAAAAAAAATAATATGAACAATTAACGTAGCGTCTATGCTGCAAATTTGGGATGATATTTGATTCATCCCCATTTTGAGAAGTGCTTCCGACTCTTCCCCCCCCCCCCGGTAATCCAGGTCGGGCAGATTTCTGCTTCAAAGATTCAGTGTGACCCACTGTTTTGCAATCGTATGGATAGAATACATATTTATCAACTTTCCTGGTGATTTATTTACTCTGTGCAGGTCCCTCAACGGTAAAATAAATGAATTATCCAGCTTGATCTTTCAAAAACGAAATCAGTAGCCGGCTTTAGAACAGATGCGCATAACACCATCTAAATTCAGGATGATACAAGTGAAAAAAACGGAATCCTTCCATTTACATTTTTCTGTATTTTCCTTCTATTATGCGTGATACTAGCAGTTGAAATTTTACAATCAAATGCAGACAATGTGAAAGCTATAAATTATAGAGCCGTTTCCGTCTTTCTTGTCCGAAATCCCTAAATTTTCAATCGGTCTCTTGCCACCATGGATATGTATAAATTCTAAGATGGTTAACTATTATGTTTTTGAAAGATCAAGCTCTATATTGTTTATCTCTTTTGTCATCATTTATGGAATGAAAGCAGCTGGACGGAGAACTAAATATCTAGGAAAGTTTATGAATAGGCATTATATCCATACGAGCGAAAATTTTACGGTAGGCCACATTGACTCGAGATGTAGATATCTGCCTGACCTGATCCAGGACGTCAGCGGTAGAAATTTTGCGACAGGAATTTCCGATTCGACGGCTAAACCCTACGTTGTAAATATCACAAAATCAGTAGGATTTAGCTTGTTAATCTACCCCCCCCCCCCTTCCTCATTTCAAATACTTAAATATGTGCATATAGCATATATATATGGCTTTTTATATTTTATATTTCATTATCAGACACTCTTTTGTTCCCTGTACAGCATTCTAGCTATCTTTTGATTTCATTATAAAGTATTTTTCTGCATTCTTATGAAAATTTCTTTCATTTTATTCAGTTATGCAGTCCCCTCATGATCAGTTAGCCACTGGAAACAGCAAAGCTGAAGCTAATGTCGAAACAAAGGTAACTTTGCCTCATCAGTTTTTAACATTATGTAACTCAGTAACTGTTAAATGGGGAATATTTTGCTGCAGCATTTATCCTAATTGAGGGGGCTGATTGTGAAAATATTTTACTTCTTTAGCGGTGCATGGTTGGGTGGGTACAGGTTCCTGTTGCTTCAATGCATTTGGCTGAGAAGCAACAGAAACTTGATAATGTGATGTCTAGCACTGTAATATCACTTGTCTTTATTGCACCATGTAAGCGTCCTGTCTGTGTCTTGTGTGCTGTTCTCAGTGTTTTATAGGGTGGATGGAGGCTGTCTGGTTCCATGCTGCTTCAAAGATCTCCATAAAGCAGATCTCTATACTGCTACCATAGCTAAAGAAGATTAAATAGGCATGATCCAGATGCAGCGTGTTAGTCAGGATATGCATTGGAGTCTGATTTTATTGAAGTCTCCGTATATGATTGTATTTTAAATTTGTAATGAAAAAAAAATGAAAAAAAACAAGTAAATTTACCAAAGTTATACTAGCTGGTTATTTCAACATCAATAGGAAATGGAATAAGTCTGCTAAATCGTGTGACTCCAGCTAGGTTGCTTGCATGTGCTCTTGCAGACAAATTAATAATATTACAATTGATCTCAAGACCTCTAATAAATGCAGCAAATGAAAAACTTTATTGGC
Organism: Hanleya hanleyi; assembly: GCA_036873755.1. NCBI lineage: Eukaryota > Metazoa > Mollusca > Polyplacophora > Lepidopleurida > Hanleyidae > Hanleya > Hanleya hanleyi. The sequence goes on along the minus strand of JAVTVY010038012.1, from coordinate 13,245 downwards.
TCAATCTGTTGCAGTTGTACCAGATCTGGCTGAGAGGGTGAAAGTGGGCTATCAACTCTACAAAACATGCGTAATAGAATGAAACTGCATTCTTAACGTGAGTGGGCATTATTTTGAGCATGAACTACTCTAAACTGTAGATAGGATGTTGATACCTTGAACTGTTTGGGTGCCATGGGGGGGGGGGGGGGGTATACATAATCGTTACTACATGGGCCTCAAAGAGCAAAATTTTAAAAAGATAATCTTGTTGACAAACAATGGTATTGTGATGTAGCCACTTTCCTCTGGAATATTCTTCTCCTTGCCACAGACAGTCTAATTTGTGCACCCTAACCTCCGCACTTGCAGTCCCCTCAATTAGCAATGCCAAGGTAAATGGCATAGCGAAAATAACTTCACCTCAACAACGTATTGTGTTAAATGCTGGTTCGATGCAACAGGATTTTTACCGGGACAGGTTCTCATCACCGTTGGGGCTGCATCTGTATACAAGAAATATTTTTTTGCGGCGGCATTTATGTAGAAAAATTTCTGCGATTCTCAGTGGTTTGTGACATTCACAATTGAAAAGTAAAATCTGTCATTGTGAGTTTTGTGCATTGCCGCTGTGCATGTTATTGTATACCTTACTCAAAATCAATTTATTGATGGAATACAGGTTTCACAATTATACTTTGGTTTCTCTCGTTATTTTAAATTACACCATAATACAAGTTCCCTTAGCCTCATATATTGTGATGGATAATGCTGGATATTCACTTCCAGGATAATCATCTGGAAATATAGTGCAGAATTGATATGATGATTATGCTGGATATCCAATATCCTGGATTTTGGCATTCTTGAGTATAGGATACCAGGATAATCCGTTGTCCAAGTTCCGCAGAACGGATTGTCCTTGCTATCCAGATCGAAAGATAAATGTTGATACACATGGAAGCCAACGATTATGTGGAGAGTTAATTGTATATAATACATCCTGAAATGGCGGTTTCTATGAAAGTGATTCATTGATTGTGGCCAAACTTGACGTCGTGGCATTCAGCATGTCACAGATAGGCACACAGGGGATGCCAGAGATACGTTGTTCTGAGCATAATAATTAGCTAAATATTAGATATTTAGATATACAGGTCAGGCTAATTAATAATTATTACTCATGTCACAATTCTCTTGTAGACCCCGCTTTATTCTAGGTGGCCATTCGTGAGACTTCTAAGGTATGGGCAGTCACGGCTGTTACAGATATTGACCTCCTACTGGAAAAATGGCTGCTGTCGTAAATTGTGGTTTAGCCACAGAGCCTTTGGACTAAAACCATCCGCTAATTACAGGACTAAATAATTACTACATTCTTACAATAGTTAGCATCAGAAAAATTGATACATTTATGCCATTAAATTGGCATTAAATCAGTAATTTATTACAGGCCATTAAACTCCGTGCCATTAAAAACCCATGACATTTGTCTACTCCATTAACATTTATTAATGGCACCCTTAATTTGGATGCAAATAATGGCATTTTAATGGGTATGTTAATGGGTTATTGACCCATTAACATTTTTAATGGTAAAAATACCATTAAATATAAACCATTAAAATACCATTAATTATGGCCATTAACTTTTCGGAATATCTTGTGGAATTTAATGGGTGTGGTCGAAGCTTAATGGGGGTTCATCCCCCTTAAAATGGATGCAATTAATGGTAATTTAATGGCCAAAGTTAATGGTTCTTTAATGGTGTTTTAATGGTTAAAGTTAATGGTTTGTTAATGATATGTTAATGGCCAGTTGTGCAGTAGTGATATACGGATCTGCTCTCCCGGTTTCAGCTGAAAAATTTCTCGATCCATCTCGAAGGCTTCGAAAAAGTGCCTTGTTTAATTAGACGCGACTTCTAACTGACAGTGGTGTACAGGAGGTGATGAAGTTTGCTCTTGTTGAGTTATTGAAGAACAATAGGGCAGTTTGTTGCCGTTGCCCTGTATTCTCCGCCGCAGTTACAGCAGTGCGAGCGATTTCCACACTTGTCCTGGCATTATTGAGCTCCGCACTGTGCATACCTTCTATTGAATGGGCAAGTAGAAAAACGTGGTCAAAACCGTTACATTTGTAGCAGCGTGTAGGGTTGAGAGTTCGTTTCTCTTCGAGAGAAGCTTCTTCAAATCTCTCATATTTTTTCCATTTTTTAATTTCCTGTTTTGCACTTTGAAAACGTGAGTCATCTAAAAATAGAACCTAGATGATTAGGAGTGGATGGTGCGTGTCGTGATGATTGGGAGTGGATGGTGCGTGTCGTGATGATTGGGAGTGGATGGTGCGTGTCGTGATGATTGGGAGTGGATGGTGCGTGTCGTGGTACCGAAGGCGATGAACGTCTGCAATTTAAATGCTGTTTGGAGAGGCTGAGAGGCTCATCATCATGATGTCATCGATGCACGCAGATTTACCCCCCCCCCCCTTTCTTTTAAGGGATCCATTGGGGAAAGTCCCATGCCTGTAGGTTAAAATACACTAAATGACCTCACTTCCTCCAAAGGTCGACGGTCGTGGTAAGAATATTCCGCATTAAATGCTCAGTTGTTTTATTACTGGATATATAATAATCATAGCTAAATTTTATTGTGTTCCGCTTTCTTAGGATGTCTCGATATATTCCTGAAAAAATTGTGACAGTGGCGACCCTATGTTCATCTTCACTACGTCAAGGTTTCTATTTTTGAGCCAAAGGCGAACCCTTGACCGTCTTGCATAGCAGACCGCGTTCCGCCCACTTCCGGTAGTAGAATGCTGATGGCAAATACGTTAGGGTTTCACTTTCTGTGCTAAACTATTCGATGATACCGAATGCAAAATATCTAAAGCAAGCATGCATGACAATAAACTATTAATGGATAGATCCGTGAAATTTATATAGAAATCCGTGTGTTATTTCAGTCAATTCAAGTCCATCGGTGGGTAGATGAGGTCGAATACACTGACCACCTTTAAAGTTTCAGTGTTTACTACATTTACCTGACTTGTTTGATGGTAGATGAATGGGTATATTTTTTCTTCAAATAGATTTTGTTTTAAACTATCTTTCCTTTATATTTATTAATGTTCATAGTTGTTGAAAATGTGCGTGTTCATCTGCCACCAGGTATCCACGTGTTTTCGAATCTCTTGTCACGGTAGCCATGGTCGCGGTAAACAAGTGATCCGATTGGTCAATATATACAGGATGTTGTTTTACAGCTGTGAACACGATACAGTGCCCATCTAAGATAGAGATACCCCTAGTTTTAGCAAGGATGCCATATGTTCTGTACATGACTCAATAAAACGATGGTACTCACGTGACCAGCTTAGACAGCTGATAAGTGCTCGTCTCAGAACACAGTTTGCGTTCAACCTGTAACCATCTGCGTCATCTATACGCGGTAAGACTGACCCTGGGATCATGTGTATCCATTTTCCGCCTACTTTCGGCAACTATATGAGGGAATTGCCCGAAATCAAAACCACGTGATATCGTCACCCAATCAGCTAAACTCTACCGACGTAATCCCAACGTAACCCGCCATTTTCGAGTCATGTGCTGTCCTAATTGTTCAAAATTACAGATCTACAAAACCCCTTGGCTTAAAAGCGACTATATAAAGTATGATCGTTTTACACAAGCTAGTTCCTTTCAAAATAGAATAGTAAGCCCTTTCCAATAGTGCATGTTTTTATTCCTTGGTATACTGGGTCAAATGTGGGGATTCTAACTTGCTTAGCCATGGTGTGACTTTGACGGCATTGTGCAATCGAAGAGTATAGAGAAAGTGTGGATATGGTTGGATTGAGTGTGCACTTTGAACTGCATACACCCCCGGAGGAAACAGTAGCCCATATTGGTGCCTAGTGGCATATGGGGCTGAATTGCGGTTTAAAGGGTCATTTGTGTCATAGGTCCGGTGATACGCACATAAAAACAAATTTAAAAAAGGGTACTTAACGCCCACACGGGACCCGAAACATAAAATGTACATGCACAAACTGCAGCATGTTTGGCTCTCTCTAAAATATTTAGGATAGCATTAGAGGGGATCTCAGAGGCGAGGAAAGACTGGGAGCCTATAAGGGCATTTAACCCTATCTGGCCGGGCTTTGGGACCTGTCCAGGCCTTGGGGGGGGGGGGACGAAATGGCCCCCTCCCGTAATTATTGTTCTTACCCCTTGAGCTAGAGGGATGAATCTTACCACACTATACCCTTGGGTCAAGTTCTACTAGAAAATGTAAAAAAAAATCCAAGATGGTCGCTTTGATGACGTGACAGTGACGTCATTTTCAAAAACGACATTTTTGGTCGATTATTCGGTCAGATTTTCTGATTTTTTTATTTATGTGATTTCTCCGAAAAAACTGCAGGATAAATTAGTAAATATTAATGTGATGTAAAATAAAATAGTTTTTGCGCACTTTTCATCTCGGAAAAGCAGACATTTTGAAGAAATACCTCTGATAAGGCCACAGTTTTGACTTAACGGTCGCTTATAGCTGTGGGTTCACTGGGGGTGTAGCTGAAATACAAAATAAGGGCATCAAACGTCCAATGGTGACCGGAATATACCGGAGAAAACACTGTCAGCATAGCTAGGGATCGGGGAGTTACGGATTTAGGACTTACTGAAGTCAGGAACTTACTGCAACATGTGCAAGATTATCTGTTGCCATTGAAGAGATCTAAGATGGTAGTGGAGGCAGATCCCAGCGGATATAGGGTAGGGAAAAAAACTGGATGGGGTTTACGCTAGTTAACGTAACAATAGGAAACAATCTGTTGAACCCTATCTGCTCATTATTTTTCTTACCCATTGAGTAATGGGTAAAATCCAAAATCCAAGATAGCCGCTTTGATGACGTCACAGTGACGTCATTTTCAAAAACGGCATTTTTGGGGTCGATTTTTCTATTTTTTTATTTATGGAATTTCTCCGCAGAAACTGCATGATACATTAGTAAATATTAATGTGATATGAAATAAAATAGATTTTGTCCACTTTTCCTCGCAGAAAAACAGAAATTTTGAAGGAAAATGACGAAAACATCACTTTTCTGGTACCCACGTGGCCGCCATGTTGAATTTGCTCATGATCCTCTACTCGAGGGGTTATGCAAATGGGTTCAAAATGACCCCAATATGAACTTTAAAGTCACGGAGTATCAGCTGTCAATGTCTTTCGTCCCGGATATAGCGTAGAAAGTTTGGTAGGGGGCCACTCCACCCCCCTCCCCCCTTCCGGCCTGATAGGGTTAAATTTTAAAATTTTAAGAGTTTAATCGCTGACCGTTTCGCGTTCATACATCATAGCGAAATATACCATTAATGCTGTCCGTCCTTCTAAAAAATTGCCCCGGTCACGCACATCTCAAATAACAAGAAACGTTATAGTCCAACAAAAACAGATGAGTCGAAATATTTAAGTTTGTGTTACTGAAATAAATGACGACAAACTGGAGAATAATCGATGTTGACTGACCATTGAAAAGTTAGACGTCTATCATCGTGACGACTTTCGCAGACAAAGAGAGTCTGGATATATTGTCTGATGGAGTGTGAGCTCAGTGCATGTTGTGAAATATTTCAACTCTATATCCCCGAAGAAGCCGGTGTAGGAGAAAGCACACATTATTTTATTAGATGTTGGAGAGGGTGTAGATTCTCGCATACTCTTCACAAAGAGCCAATAATACATTGTTAGTTCCTTTTAATTCTCATCTATCGGCATGATACGATCACACGCAGACCCTTCTATATTAATCATTGAAATGTGAAATTTCCCTAGTTCGCTAAAGGCGCCTTTAATATGTGATGTACATACTATTTAGCCGAACAGCTGCCCCAATTCAACCATCCACAGCTATAGTAATACGTGGAGTAGGCAGCGTAGGAATCTGTCCGAGTTCTGTAACACACATGAGATCTGAAAACGGAATCAAAAACAAATATTGAGCTGTAACAAGATCCATGGCATATTATTCAACTGTAAGACGATCAATGGACGATTATTGAACGCAACACTATCTATGAAAGATTATTGAGCTCTAACACGATCCATGGCAGATTATTGAGCTCTAACACGATCCATGGCAGATGATTGATCTCTAACACGATCCATGGCAGATTGTTGAAATGTAACACTACCCATGGCAAATTATTGAGCTGTAACACGATTCATGGCAGATTATTCAGCTGTAACACGATCCATGACAGATTGTTGAACTGTAACACTACCCATGGCAAATTATTGAGCTGTAACACTATTCATGGCAGATTGTTCAGCTGTAACACGATCCATGGGAGATTATTGAACTGTAACAGGATCCATGGGAGATTATTGAACTGTAACACGATCCATGGCAGATTATTGAACTGTAACACGATCCATGGCAGATTATTGAACTGTAGCACGATTCATGGCAGATTATTGAACTGTAACACGATTCATGGCAAATTATTGAACTGTAACACGATTCATGGCAGATTGTTCAGCTGTAACACGATCCATGGGAGATTATTGAACTGTAACACGATCCATGGGAGATTATTGAACTGTAACACGATCAATGGGAGATTATTGAACTGTAACACGATCCATGGGAGATTATTGAACTGTAACACGATCAATGGGAGATTATTGAACTGTAACACGATCCATGGGAGATTATTGAACTGTAACACGATCAATGGGAGATTATTGAACTGTAACACGATCCATGGAAGATTATTGAAGTGTAACACGATCAATGGGAGATTATTGAACTGTAACACGATCCATGGGAGATTATTGAACTGTAACACGATCCATGGGAGATTATTGAACTGTAACACGATCAATGGGAGATTATTGAACTGTAACACGATCCATGGGAGATTATTGAACTGTAACACGATCAATGGGAGATTATTGAACTGTAACACGATCCATGGGAGATTATTGAACTGTAACACGATCCATGGGAGATTATTGAAGTGTAACAATATCCATGGGAGATTATTGAAGTGTAACAATATCCATGGAAGATTATCGTAGCCTGAGTAACATTTCCATCTCTCATCTCTCAACAGAGAAGTTTTGATACTCTGATTAGCAAATTTCATGAGGGCCACGATTTATTTTCCAGATAAAAGACGAATATATATATAACGAACGTCTAGTTTCCTTCTGATAACTGACGTTGACGCAGAAACCTCAGCATCCGTTCGTGATGACAACTCGGAAATTAAACTAGAAACGGCAATGTTATAACTTTATGAACTAATAGTAAATAAAGGGGTCGCAGATTTTTCCGCAGAACTAAAGTCAGAGAGATGAATTTCTCACAGGAACACAGGACAAGCGTTTCGCAGTAGTAACTGCCGTGGAGTATCTGAATATATAAGATGTCTTTGTATAGTAAATATGAGAAAATTATCAAGTCTTCGCCGTGTATACGTGAATCTACAAAGGATTCTAATTTGTTCAGCTCTGATCCGCAATCGACCTGCATTAGAACTCTTGTAGTGTGCCAACACAATTGACATATCATTAACGTAGGCAACCAGAGAACACCAATGCTAATTGACCGCACGTTTCTCTCAGATAAGTGTATGCATGTAACTTCGTTGTTTTTCGAATTTAACAACTGTTTCCGGATGACTCACTCAAAGGACATGCGCTTCTCCAGACTGTGCCTATAATATACACCCAAGTATCATGTGAACCGCATCAAAAGTTGTAGGAGTTGATTTGACAAGATGATATCATTTAATCTAAAGTATTTTGAACTGTAAAGGGCAATAACTTAGTATTAAAAACTTTTCTGTCAACAAAAAGAGCTCATGCGCATCTCCAGACTGTGCCGATAACATCCACCAAGTATTGAGTGAAAATGTAGGAAATGTGTTGACAAGATATCATTTAATCAACAGTATTTTGAACTGTAAAGGGCAATAACGCAGTAACGGAAAACCCTTCGCCAACGAGAAGAGCACATGTGCATCTCTGAACTGTGCTGATTATATTCACGAAGTATTATGTGAATCATATCAAAAGTGTAGTAGGAGTTGCGTTGACAAGATGATATCATTTAATCTACAGTATTTTGAACTATAAAGAGCAATAACTCCGTAAGGAAAAATCCTCCGTCAACGGAACGAGCCCATGCGCATCTTCAGGCATCAGACTTCTAAATAATTTACACGCTCGGAGTATTAACAAAATTGTACCTCGCTGGTTCCCTAATTGAGTTTAGACTTTCATCTTTCGACAGAAAGTAGTTTATTTCAAGCGCTACAAGGTGATAACACTTCTTGTCAAATTAATCGTCGCAACGAAGGCGGAAAAGAAATCGGGAAAATTCTGGTCTTTGGCAGAGATTACGTGTAGGGGTTAACGGATCGGGACTTTTTATATTTAGGAGCCTGAGGCCTATTAGGTGGGCTTATTTCATCCGATCATTCTGATATCAAGCTTGAACAATTTCACGCGTTTTCATCAAATACTTTGCGCGCTAGGCGGTTTGTGCTACATGTACCCCCATCAAAATACAACAGTTTTCGGCCCGCTAAAGCACATATTTGAGTTTGGCGATCAGGCCCGGGTTTGTAGAGATACGATAACAAACGCTATGATTAGTTCTTGAATGGATGGTCCATATATTCCTACATATTCGGAAACATTTTACGAGCATGTTGGTCCTTCCATTGAATTATTGTCATTTTTGCGATACCGGTACGATACTCTTAAAAACGTTAATTTTCGGCAATTTTGTCGATTAAATTTGATTTATTGAAAAATATTAACCAGGAATGTTTCCTCTACAAATAGATGCCAAAAAGTGCCAATTCGAAAGGAGGACAATGCAAATAATATTACAAAATCTGTCCCCACCCCCCATGTCAGGCGTATAAATGACCCTTCCGGTATATGTCAGACGTTAGCCAAGGTCAAACGAATCTTTCTGAACCAGATACTGTATTATTGCAGGCACAGGGAGTCCAGGTACTTCTTATACACTTGTATAGTTATTTCAGGTTTCTGAGTTCCACTAAGAGTGAGTAAATAGCCACTGATGCAGCTAAAAAATCCAAAAATGGAGGATAGTCCAGTTAAATCTAGACTATAATGTCTGTATCTGACAACTTAAGCATCCTCAGCCGGGTCTCTGATCATTCTGTTATACCATGAGACTGATTGGATCAGTGCTGATATCGGCCAGTTCATTTTGAGAAAGATATGGACATTACAATGATCACACGTTCTCACCAGAAACCAGCATTTTCGACCATTTTAGCATTTCAGCGAGGCACCAGATGATGTAAATCCACAAAATACTAAAATAATTAAATCCATTCAGTATTACTTGAAAATATATCTTGGTCGTAAAGATTTGAGACGGTAAACGGCTGCAAAACGGCACGAATAGCCGATTTTAATCAGTAAAAACACACAACAAATATACCCCCACCCCCTTAATGAAACGATTCCACCCCATCTCAACCCCCACATTGAATGGAGTCTGCCAAATTCCCAACAAAGAATAAATAATTTTAGCTACGATACCCAATTTAGCGGTGTATACTTCTCACCGGTCTACATCATGCGACATTGTACAGAGTGCATGTTCATTGAGAGAGAGAGCGAGAGAGAGAGAGAGAGAGAGAGAGAGAGAGAGAGAGAATTAAGGTTTAACGTCGCATTCCGCAATATTTCAGCTATATAGCGACATGAACAGAGAGTATGTACATGGACTTGAACAGAGTATGTACACATGGAGGTGAACAGAGTAAATGTAGAATGACATGTGACGATTTTAATCAACGTCACAAAACATTGTTACAGAAACTTATAAAACAGGGCTATTCCACCAAACGCCTCCACTCAAAGTTTCTCAAATTTGGCAATACATATCGCATGCTGATAGCAAAATACGAACGTAGCGTACAAGATCTATGGCGCTACGTTTCGTAACTTGTGTCTAATTCCGCTTAACCCGGGGCTAGGGGCCGTATGAACCCATGTACTTTAAGATCCTCATGGTAATCATATGAACAGTCACAATCAAAGCATGACTGAGATACATCATTCTTTAGATGAATATTATGGATTAAGAATACTGATCAGCGATACGGATTTGATATTTTGGAACATCATGATGTCTTGCCGGCATCATTGAAAACTGTTGACCACTTCTCTCTTGCAGGAAACAAGCCTATGTTTATGTATACTATGATTGTCTTTTTGAATTTGGTGCTATTACTGTTATATGGAGTATGGAATAGGTCTTTGGATTATGGACGCGGATATTCTCTAATGGACGACGGCTGAATTATGGATGACGGACTAGACGCTTGTAATGCACAGAGTGCATTTACATGAACAAGAAACATGTACATTGACAGAGTACATGTACATGAACAGATTACATGTACAGGCAAATAGTACATGTACAGGCACATACTACATGTGCATGGATATGCACAGAATACATGGACATGCGCAGAGTACATGGACAAGGACATGCACAGAGTACATGAACTTGCGCAGAGTCCATGTACATGGGCATACGCAGAAGTTTCGTACATGGACTTGCTCAAAGTACATGAACATGGACAGAGTACATATGGATAGATTACCTGTACATGGACAGTGTAAAAACAATAGCCAATTCCGTTTTATCGCCCATTATCTGAACAGTTAAAGGACGGAAATCGAACATTTATTTCTTAAATAGTGGGAAGATATTGTCTAATACAGGACAGATATGGTATAATACAGGACAGATATGGTATCATACAGCACAGATACGGTATAATACTGGACAGATATGGTAAAATACACGATAGATATGGTATAATACAACACAGATATGGTATAATACAGGACAAATACTGTAGAATACAGCACAGATTGGTATAACACAGGACAAATATTGTATAATAGAGGACATATATGGTACAATACAGGACAGATATTGTATAACACAGGACAGATATTGTATAACACAGGACAGACATTGTATAATACAGCACATATATGGTATAATTCAGGACAGATATGGTATAATACAGCACAGATTTGGTACAATGCCGGACAGATATGGTATAATACAGGACAGATACTGTATAATACAGCACAGATTTGGTATAATACAGAACATATATGGTATAATACAGGACAGATATTTATAACACAGGACAGATATTGTATAACACAGGACAGATATGGTATAATACAGCACAGATATGGTATAATTCCGGACAAATATTGTATAATACAGAACATATATGGTATAATGCAGCACAGATATGGTATAATACAGCACAGATATGGTAAAATGCGTGACAGATATGGTATAATAGAGGACAAATATGGTATAATACAGAACATATATGCTATAGTACAGAACATATATGGTACAATACAGGACATATGGTATAATACAGCGCAAACATGGTATAATACAGCACAGATTTGGTATAATGCATGACAGATATGGTATAATAGAGGACAAATATTGTATAATGCAGCACAGATATGGTATAATACAGGACATATATGGTATAATACAGCACAGATATGGTATAATACAGCACAGATATGGTACAGTAGAGGCCAAATATTGTATAATACATGACAAATATTGTAAACACAGGACATATATGGTACAATACAGGAGACAGATATGGTATAACACAGGTCAGATATTGTATAACACAGGACAGATATTGTATAATACAGCACAGATTTGGTATAATTCAGGATAGATATGGTATAGTACAGCACAGATTTGGTATAATGCAGGACAGATATGGTATAATACAGCAAAGATACGGTATAATGCATGACAGATATGGATGGTCCATCTCTATATCACAAAGAAAAAATATTAAGACAGACCCGAGAAACCTTAGTGCAGGTTTCTCGGCCGAGTCTCTAATAGTTCGAAATGCACTAAGACCTTTTTCAATCCAAATGGCAGATATATTTCTGACAGCAAAGCAGGGCCATGACATCAAACCTTGTAATATTGCGCTTGATGATTGTTTAGCACCGAATTCTACATGTAATAATTTCAAAATGTCTAAGTGTGGACATCGTGGATGTCTCACGTGTCCACTCTTTAATACCTCAGCTTCATTTAGTTCCGCGTTAACTGGTAATTCATATTCTATTAACTCGTATGTTGATCTTAGTTGTTCTACTACAAACTGTATTTATTTAGTTTCCTGTAAGAAGTGTGGGCAACAGTATGTTGGCAAGACCACCCAAAGACTCCATCTTAGGGTGAATGGTCACAGAAAATCCGTTAGGAAAAAGCAATTGCTTATAGGTAAACATTTTTTTGGACCCGACCATGGCTGGGATAACTTTAGTATTCAGATCATAGACGTCGTCTATCCATCTACTAAGGATTCCCCCTTTGGATTTGAGAAAAAAATCCGAGAGCGGGAATTATTCTGGATGCTAGAACTTGGGTCAGTGTTTTCGTTTGGTTTAAATGATAATGTCAGTGGGTTCGGCAATGCTACAAACCACCGTTCAAATATATCCAACATTACCCAACTATTTAAACCCCATCAACGGAGACAACGCAGCCATGGTTGGCGAAAGTTTAATAGTTCGATGATTCACGATCATATCACTTTAAATTACTTAGTGGGTTTAACTAACGCACCCAATAGTATACATAGATTACGTACAGTTCTGTATGCGTTACCTCTGAGAGCTTTAAATCAAATAGCCAGAGATATACAACAATCTGTGTCTTCAGGAAATATAATATCACCAAAAATCAGTAAAGTATGTCAAGATATAGCGTATTTTCGGTTGTATCGTCCAGTGAACATAATCGAAACATCTCAAGATCGGCTTTTCTTGAAATTCAACTAATTAGATAAATGACTGGACATCATCACTTTACCTCGAATCCTGAATGATCCAGAGGTACGCAACGCTGTACCAAACTAATTTAAGTTCACAGAACCTCCTTGCATTTCATATAAGTATACTAAATCTATAGCCAACAAAATATTCAATTACTCCAATGCTGTCAAGGAGTTTGACTGGAACTTATACACGTCAGGAGGCTATAGTTGTGATTGTGAATCATCGAACTTTATCTATACACCATGCAAACATATTGTGACTGGTGCTCTTGATATAGTGAGTGATAAGGATCTGAAATTACTCCTGATGAAAGGACCTAAATATAGAGAGCCAAGAA